>VDFB02245282.1:0-14292 GCA_007258455.2 Sequoia sempervirens | reverse complement strand
TCTCTACAAAACCCATGTTTTCAAAAAAATTCTGAAAATTTTTCCCACAACCGACCATTTTTAGCCTCATTCAGAGCCATTTTTAGCTTTTTCTAAAAGTTGTCCGAACATATCTGACTTTACAGTCAAAAGTCCAGATTTTCAAAATGCAATTCAACCCCATTGAATACAAGGCCAAATCGGTCTTAGTACATGACTTTTTGAGAACCTTTGACACAAACTTGGGTTATGTCTATCCAGTGATCAAAATGAGCACGTTGGAAGGTGTTAGCAGCACCACAATGAAGAATCTTGACCGTTCCAGATTGCTAGCAGCAACATCTATTCCCATCATAGTGGCTGATCTTAAGTTTGTCATTGCATGCATAAAGCATTACGACTCATCCACAAGACAAATCCGATCAGCAAATGGGCAAGTTATTTGCAGCCTCAAGCTGAGAGACGTTAAGAAATGCTTTGCCACTCTACCCTGCTTGGATAATTTTTCCATTGTCATTGAGGATTGCAACAAGATATGGCACAGAGACAAAGAAAGATCTCAAAGAAAGGTTGCTTAGAGGTGGTTAAAAGAACAGAAAACCAACATGCCAAAGAAGGTTGGTCGTGCAGAGTTCAAGGATGAGGTAGCTGTCTTGATTACTTTGCTCAATCGGGTTACAGGTCAAGAGGAAGCTCACATTTTCCGACCATGGATGTTCTATGTCATTTTCTGGATTATCGACAATAAGGAACACTTTGACTGGGCCATGTTGATCAATGAATGTCTTCACCAACAAATCACAGGATTCCTTAAAATTCACGAGTTTTGCATGGTTTCTTATTTGGTCTACTTAGTTGCTTTTCAAGGAAATTATAGAACTTTGAAGACCATTGGAACTCTTAGCGTTCAGCATGTTCACAAATATTACTCACAATTGGAGTTCTCAAAGGCTAAACAGTATTTCAAACAGGTGAATGATCACTTCCTCATGGAGACAATCAAAGACCTCAATAATGAGATGCACATCAGAATTTCACCAGAGGCAAAATCAGCAATGGAGAGTTGGGTGGATTGGTTCATCCAGTTTCCTACATTCACATACACTCGAGTCTATGGTTACACCAGAGAACCTCTGATGCTACCAAGATACCCGACAGACAAGGTCCTATTCATGGAGTTCCTGAGACAAGCTCACGATGTTCACTCTTTTCTTCGCAATCAGCACAAGCAAGCATTCACCTTTCCTTTTGGATGGGGCATTTACAAATGCAAGACAGTCGTTGATTGCAAGTTAATGATGAAAGAGTTGTTAAAACTCAATCTCAGGTATCTTAGTGAGAAGCACACCTATGATCCTCTAGGTCATTATTCAGCTCGGTTGGAACGAAGTAATTCACACAGGCCAGCACTTGAGGACTTTTGGGTCAATTGCGAACATAAATTTGAAGTGCGCCGACATCATTACTGCAAACTTACTCTTCCTCAGCTTGCTGATTTTCTATCAGAAGACGTTGAGGGTATGTCAGATGATGACGAAGAGGTGTTACTTAGCATCGCTTCATCAAAGACTGCTGTTCGGCCACCACTCTCTCGCCAACCGGATTGGTATGTCGTGAGAATTTCACTTCAAAGGAGTTTGCCGGTGAGGGCGATGATCAGTATGTACCTCTGACAACAAGAGGAAGGTGGAAAGATGCTTCGCCATGCCTACCAGCATGGTTCTCCTTTACCACCTCTACATCCGCCAGACCTGAAGGCTTAGAAGCTTATCATGGAAACCCCTAAGGTGTCACGAGTTAGTAAAATCACAAGGGGTTGTTCAGCAAACAAAGCATCGGTAGGTCGAAGTCTCCTGTTGAGATAAACAGGCGTCAAGGTTGGATTATCATCTCCTGGTTCACCATTATCACCACAGTCACCTCCCATTGATATTGACTCAAGGCGAGACTCACCAGTTCGGGAAGCTTCAATGCCAGTAGATCCACCACAGGTTGACACAGTAGTAGCAGTTTCTTCTCGAGAGGAGAACATTGATCACACGTGTTGGCTCAAGAGAACTTTGGGAAGAAGGAGGCGAAAGCCTTCATATCAACTTGATCTATTTGAGTTTGGCAGTCCCTATCAAGATAAGTCAAACAAGAAGATCAAGAAGCAGGTGTTAAGAAGAATATTAAATAGGAGGTTGTTTGGCTATGCAAAAAGGCTATATATTAGCCATGCATTGAGTGTGGAATAGAAGAATATTACTTTGTGTGCTAAATTTTCTCCCATTTTTCCAATATGGTATCAGAGCAAGCACAATTAGAGGGATTATAGATCACTATTGTTGAGGCAATGTAAATGGGGAGCAGATTTGTGGCTCTATCATTGCTTTCGTTGACCCTTAATCTTTTGGCGATGAGAGCCTATATTGCTTGAAGACCCAATTCATTCTTTATACGGAACTCGTGGAGGGTGGCCAGTTGAGTGTGTGGTGCGGGATTGACAGTTTCAATCATGTCTCTTTATTTGGCGAACCACTTCACCTGATGCGAGTCCAAACAATTATGTCTCGGTTGATTTGTGGGCGCTTCAATATTCATAGTGGCTTATCCTTTGTTGGCAGTAGCTTTTGGGATGGTTGTTAGTGAATTGACAAGCTTCTCCATTATTTGCTCTTTGTTCTACCATTTTGGAGGCACAACAATTCATTTGGCCTGTGTATTTGCCGAAACTGGCAATGTGTTCATCTCTTGATTAGCTCAGCCCCTATTATTGACTGTGGCTTTTTTATCAGATTGGAAGTTTTGAGGCAAGGTTTGGAGAGCTCATGATATGCTTGAATGTTATTTTGATATGACCTTTGCTGGTTTATGACTGGTTTCCATTTCTCTTTGAAGACGAAAACCCTCATAAGGAACAATAGCTGTAGGAGTGAAAGATCTCCCAAGGTTGCTTGCCGAAGGCTTCATTCAAAGATCTTGCTGGAGCTTGTTATCGCAAATTTTCAGTGTTTGTTTGTTTGCAGATTAGACGTTTGTTTCAGTGATCTACGCAAAGGGAATATATTGTAGATTCGTATTGTTTGTGAATGCCTTTATTGCTGGTTGTTGGCCGTACCATTCCTTCAACCAGATTGTACCACATTTGCAGTAGTTTGGGAAGAATTTGGATACCATTTGCATTTCTATTTAGCTCTTGAGATTCGAGTGTGTTTTCTGGAGGGGGAGGGAAGGGAGGACTTCATTTTCTATTATAAACCGAAGATAACACTCTCCAGCCACCATATTCCATTCATTTCTGGCTGTACCATCCAAGGAGGGAGGCATGAGAATTTTGGAGCAAAGCGCCCCATTTTGGGAACCTGCAATTTATGGAAAGAGAAATGGGTATGTTTCTATTGTGATTTTAATGATTAATCTACATCTGGGTATATGTCAATATTTTGTTTTAACAACTAGGTATTTGATTTATGCCTATTTCTACTTTATTTATGCATTTTCAAACAAGAAAAAACACAAAAAGATACAACAGCAATATTCAAAAAATATACAGAAAGAGGTTGGGTCATTACAATTTGTACTTCTTGTTGCGATTCTCTATAAGGCTTGCTATAACAACCCATAGGATTTTTGTAACTTATCCAATCATTTGAATATAATATTGTCTTTTATCAAAAAGAAAAGAAAACACGCTATTTCATTAGAAGGATTAAGGGTGTAACAATTATAAAGAGTGTATGCATATCATTATAAGGTGATGGTGTTATCAAGTATCTTTGTAAACCATGGTAAATGTTACTTTATGAGTTTATCTAGCAAAGTTTCTGTATGTGATAGTTATTTATTATGCATGCATATTTTGGACAGCATAGGAAGCCATGTCATGAAATTCATTTGGGAAAAGTAGCAAATAGACAAGTAATAAAAATAACCAACAAATGCATGCATCCATAGCACTATAAATTAGTAAACTTATGTACACATTATTTTTCTTTTTTCTATGATCATTTATATACAAATAGTTTCTTGCAAGGTTGTCTCCCTTCCATGTTTTGTATTAATGGAAATCTAGCTACATACAAGAAAGTAGGAAGTTGATGCTATGAACTAATACTATGGACTTGGAGATTGTGCAAGGGGCTGAAATACATCATTTATATGTTGAGGTGCCAGTTAAAGTCATAACAGATATCCAACAATAATATTCCCCAATAGCTAAGACATTGCATGCTATGATCACATGCAATTAGTGTAACACATCTCATATCCTTAGTGCATGAGTATGATTGTACCCACAACAACTAATCATCTTCTTTTTGGTTGTCTTCATGCATTTCTCATACACATAGCTGGTAATTAGAAATTTGTTTGGTAAAAAGGAACAAGAATGCTATATAACTAAATGTGGATTTCAAGTAAGAAAACAAGACTACTTTAAAGTAAAAAAACATTCCAATAGTTGATGATGTAATCAGCTTGATAAAGCTCAAGCTGCTGCTGTCCCTGAAAAAGAGAAGCCGTCGATAACGATCGCCAAAAGAGGATCTTCCCTCCCTTGGCAACCCAAGAAAGCAGTAAATCCACAAAGTGGCAGCACCCTCGCTTCCCCTTCCATCAACTCCCATTATTCAGAGGCAAGCTTAATCCCTCCTGCCTCAAAGCATCAAAGCAGGCTTTTGTGGAAACTAATCTCAAAGTAGTTACTCCAACCTACAGCAAAGTTTCCAGGTTTTCGGACATTATTGACGCGCCAAGAAAACCAAGGTTCAAAGCTGTCCGAGGCTGAATACCTCAAAGCTGTATAACTCACCACTCAGATGTGTTCTTAATGCAAGTCTATCAATGATGTGATTTCCCTCAAGTTGGGATAATTTCTCCAAATATCCCGTAGCTTTATCTCAAACCTGTATCAGTTGCAGAAAATCCTTTGCATCTAATCCTCCGCTCCTGGACGCATTTGATCCGCTTTCTTTTCATCTCCTACTTGTAAAATGGTTTCCGTTGGCATCCCATTTGAGAAGACTATTGCATAGGCAATTGATTGTAATGTTTGAATCTTTATAGTGAATAAAACAATGATGTTTTTATTATCAATAATGGCGTTCTATTTAAATGATGGTTTCATTTGATTGTTACTTCAATTGATGTAATTTTGAATGAATGTTGCATAGAATTATAGAATAATTTTATTCTAACTTGTGAGATGTTTTTACCTTTTTATGAGCATATGACTGTCGATGTCATGTCATGGTGCGCAGGTATGAAGACTGTTCCTCCTGATGAGAGAGAAGCATCATTCTGTGGGAAGAACTTTGGCTCTGGGTAAACAGAATAATTACCAAAATTGATGCCATACATATACACGAGAGGATTGAGTAAGCCAAGTCTCCAATAGATAACGGTACAATCCATAGACTTGTCTAATTGACCTTAAGGTTCTGAATTGACTTCTTTATGTTTAAGAGATGTGATTGTTTAAACGTCAGACTTGCTATACCATGACCCAAGTATGAATGATGTGAAAGTTGTGTTAATGATTGATTGGGAACGCACATACATCTATACATTGTGAACACGTATTTATATGTACAGACATATCAATACATGTGTACGTTAAGCAGACGGATATGCTCATACACATGTGTCGACATGTATGTACGCATACATACGTATACACAAGTATATATATATGTACACAGTCCGCTTGATATCTGTGGTGAAAATAATATTTAATATTATTGCCTAGCAAATTTACATATATATTTATGTATAAATGTATATATCAAGGATGTGATAATATTTATGGATATTGACATAAATACATAAATACCTATGTAAATATATTATATATTTATATATTTAAAATATTTGTATTAATATTAAGGTAATATTTACATATGTAAATATATATATATATATATATATATATATATATATCAATGTATGTAATGCCTGAACTATATATATTTATATATTTAAAAATATTACACTTAATTGAAATACATATATAATAAATATATAAATGTGTGATATTAAAATGTGAAATGTATAAATTTAAATGACACATATAAATATTCGAGAGAATAAAAATAGAACGCAAAGGATTTGAATCCTTAATCAATGGAGAAATATTTCGATACCTGACTATGGAGAAAATATTAATCTCAATATGAAATATTGAACCTTGGCTCTTAAAGGCAATTTAATTGGGAAGCCTTAAATCATTTTAAAATGAAACGCCATATCCTGTGAAAACATTTCGAATGAAAATATTAAAGATTATTGAATCGCCCTCCTTATAAAACAATGACAAATATTTCATTTGTGATTTTATTAACATTTGAAAAGAAGAAAATACATTTTCTTCTACCGAGTTCATAAATCGCGTGAGAAATTACGCGCGCCTGGAGAAAAACGCGTCTGAAGCGCGAGGGCAAAGAATAGGTCAATAAATAATGGCCAAAAACTATTCTTAAGGCGTCTGAAATGGCAACGTGGATTGTTGCAGGCTCGACCTATCATTTGAAACGAATTTTTCAAATCATTTATATCAAATTAACCTAAAATCTGGAGAACGACTTGAGCTGTCAAAATCCGCCATATGAGTTGATTTATTCTGCAAATTGCTGTCATCTTAAAAGGTCGAATCACCTCCTTAATTCGCCACATTGCAAGTTTGAAATATTCTGTAGATGTCTGGCATTTTTCTTACCTTCTTAATAGCAAATTAGTTGAGCAGGGACCCTATATAAAGGACGTTACTTCATTCTTCAAATCACGCCTTTTGCTAAATTCGGAGTTGAGCTTTTTTGTGCGAATTCATCTGGAGAACATTTCTTTTCTGAGTATTTAACTGTGTGTGGGAGTAATTTCGGCTGTGAGAGTATTCATCATATCTGAGAGTATCATTTCATTATTCATTTCTGCCAGTCATCAATTCTGAGTTTAACATTAAAGGATAGAGATTATCCTTCATTCTAGTTTGAAAGTTCTCCGTCAATAACAAGAAGGCTGGAGAACTTTTGACTGAAGGAAAAAGGAGCTTCAGACTCAATCTAAATCACCATCTACCTAAGAGTATTTTTATAAATATCAGGCAAGCTATTCACCTTCTTATTCCATTCTAATATACTTCTAAAGTTCAATAGGCATTATATTCGTTCATACTATAGAAGAGTTTCTGATCAAGGGTTGAATTCCTATTTACTGAATGTACAAGGATAAGAATGTGATATTTTGTTCTATTCTTTAATGCTTGCAAAGATTAGGATTTGCACTTGGAATTCATAATCAAAGATAAGGCTGTGGAATTTAAGTAATAGTATTGTATGTTTTCTTTTGTATGCATTGCTTGCATTAGTGTACAAACTACACTGGAAGCCTAGAATCATTATAAAGTGTTTGCTTAATATTAACTCCATATGAAGAGTATATGTTTAAGTAGGTACTAAACACTAGGACGGGAATGATAGCATCGAGTCAAGTAACAATTTTCAGCTTAAGTCATTAAGGTTAACTTAGTGAAGCTTGTGTAACTCCTAGGCATTGATTTCCAGGAAAGGAGAGGACTTTGAGTTACTTGTTATGCTTTTCATTTCTAGTAGTTTAGCGTGATGTAGGAGGTCTAGGGTACGCACTACCCCGGAAGGACTAACCTACGCATAGTGTAAGAAAGCCTTAATGCAAATCGGCCCTGAGTAGTGTTTATGATAGATGACCTTCATTCGAAATACTGAATGATAATACTTTGGCCAAAGTAGTGAAACGTACGACTGCCACGTAGACGTGAGTTAGTTGAGACTACACTGTCAGTTCATTGTGATCCGAATACTAGTTCGAGATTGTGTAATAGCAAGGTTCTAGTTGTGTAGGACACAGCACTATGCTCAGTTGGTAATCGTTAAAGGATACCCTACCAATCTCTTCTTCGAAGGGAGGGCCATCTATCTAACGACAGGTGTGCGGGGGACCGCATTATAAGTCCGTGGTTGGCGGAAAAGCGCCCGAGTGATGTTTCTCCTCCACAGCAAGCGGCCGATGTACCAAGATTTGAAAGGACGATCTCCTAGACCTTCTTACTACTATTTGTTTTAAAGCTCATTGGAGCTATGATAGTTAAGGTATGTATTCTTGTTTCATGTATTGTGAAGTTTTTATATTGAAGTGGAATCTTTATTGTAAACTAACATGACAATTTGTTCACGTTTTATCAATAAAGGAAAAGAAAAATTCTATTGCAATGACATGTTAACATGTTTACTTACTTTTAGGATGTAATTTATCGAAATTTTATTTTACCGAAGGGTCGGGTTTTTACAGCCAAGCCGTAGTAATCAAGTCAATAGAGACTCGCATCCCGGCCAACGTGATGCCCGGCCATAGCTACCGCTAGCCTTGAAACACTGGAAAACCTTCAGCTGTTGCTTTTCCATGGAGAATAAAAAAGTGCCATTGATAGGTCAGATCAAAGATGCACAATAAGCATTCGCCGCATACCTAGAAAAGAAAATAAAGATGACGGTCCTCGTGGCCGATGTACCAGCTTCCTACGGTATCCTCCTCGGACGCAATTTCTACAAAGATGTTGGAGGAGAACTAAGTATGGATATGTCCGAAGCAAGAATACCAGTAAAAGGTGTGATGCAAAAGCTGATCCCTGAAAAAGAATCAAAGTTTTCAGTTGCCAAATCAGATGATCCCAGAGCTCGGATTTTGTTCGAATCCTCAGGCATGGGAACTTACTATCTACAGACGAATGAAGTAGGAGAATCCTCAACTCAAAATGAGTTAGAAAATGATGATATTTCTTCCACTTCAAATGAGACGTCATCAGGTGATTTGTCTATCTCCGACCATGAATCTTCGTCAGATGATGAAGCTTTGGACTTCGACACTGTTAGCATTGGTGATCCCAACGGTGTCTGGTTGCTCGAATTTGATGGTAGCTGCTCTTCAACCGGCTCTGGAGCAGGAATGGTTTTTATTTCGCCAACAGGAAAGTTTTTCCCTTTCTCCTTCAAGTTGCAGTTTGATAACACCAATAACACCATCGAGTATGAAGCCCTGTTGTTGGGAATGCAAGTCGCACTGAAGAAAGGTATAAAAAATCTCCATGCACAAGGTGATGCCGAGCTGATAGTATGTCAAGTAAGAAATCTCTATCAGACAAAGAATGAGAGACTCAGGCATTATCATAATCTAGTATGGGATTCCGTTGAGGAATTCAAAGCTTTTGATATCTCTGTGGTTCCCAGAGAATACAATACTAAAGCTGATTCCCTCACAATCTCTGCCACGCTCTTGGTGCCACACAAAGACTTTCAAGGTTCTACTTACACCATAGAGTCAATTTTCTGCCCAAGTGTCCCTGACAATTCAGAGAACTGGTAGATTTTCAATGACGATCATCAAATCATCGCCTTTCTTGAGAAAGCAGAGAATTTTGATGAGTTGTATTTTGAAGGCAGCTATTCTCTGCCTCGAGAATCAGTGTCCAATATAGATCCTGTCACGGGTGAAGAATATTTGCAACTCAAAGGGAATAAGATCCCCAAAGGATTGGTATCCTTGGAAAAGATTTTTGACAAGCATGATCGTCACGTGAAGAAGCAACTCTCAGATTCTGGCTCGTCTAATGAAGTAGAATAGATTAATTTAGGAACTAAAGCCAATCCTAAGATGGTCAACATTGGCAAATGTTGCACAGCCAAAGAAAGAAGACAGTTTACTCAGCTACTGTAGGAGTATATTGATGTCTTGGCATATTCATATGACGATCTAAAATCATTTCGGCCCAAAGAAGTGCAACATGATATTCCTCTCAAGGTTGGAGCTTTGCCTTACAAACAAAAGTAGAGGCAGTACAATCCCAAGATCTCTGGAACGATTTTATTAAGTTCAAAAGATAAATGCACTGATAATAGCCCTGTCCACTCTGCCCAACGTGGATAGTCATTATTGTCCCCGCTCTAAGAAGAATGGTGAAATCAAGATTTGTGTAGCTTTAAATTCAACCAATTTTCCTCAAAGACAATTACCTACCTCCTGATGGATCACAAAATGTATGTAATAGTCCCTTCCAACCGACTTTTCAAGGATCAAGTAGCCTTTCCCTTTTGGGTGGAGGCTGGTTTCGGTTAAAATTAGGGTTTCTAATTTTGAGGATGGCTGTCAAGATGATAGTTTTAATGATGATTCCTTCTGAGCCGAGGCCGGTGAAGCTGGGTATGATCAGGGTCCCTACATTCAGAAAGACTTTTTGGAATTTTACTATTTTAGCAACCTATTTTTGCCTGCATGGAGCCTGTGTTGGTTGACTCTCGCCTGCCTGGATCACTTGACTTCGTAAGCATTTTCAGAGAAAAGAGTTAAGTCATTTAAATTAAAAGTCACGTTAAAATGATATATTTTAATGTTGACCTTGGGCCTAGGATTAATGACTTAAAGATGTTTTAAAAAAGGGGGTCCTTGAGGGTGGCGCCCTCATTAAAAGATTAATTTAATATTTCCCAAAGTCAAAGCAATGATTAGGAGGGGCGTAATTATTAATGTTGATATTCTTTTAAAATATCATTTCTTAAAAGACTTGAAGAGAAGGTACGCCCAACCTTGAGGAGTGGATTTTGACCTAAAAGCGGATTTTAGGGTTTGAAGAGGTCAATTGGAAAATTATAAAGGGAAGGAGTTGAGCATCATTTTGGATCTTTTGTCGACTATACTGTTATGCTGCCGAACTGGCTCTGGGACTGCTTCGGGGAATGAAGGCCTCCTAGCATTGGGCATCACTTCGTGTTTGAAAGACAACATCTAGTGGTGAATTTCAGTTTATTTGTGAGTGCAACTTAGTTTATTCATTTGTGTTCAGTTTTGCTTTGTAAAATCTGTTATTGGCATTTTAGTGTTTCAGCTTATTGCATTTTTATATACAGCAGATTGCATGTTTCACTCATATCTTGGAAAATACAAAAATAGTCTTTCTGGGTATCATCTCATTCTTTTTGTTTGTCGAGAGCCATCATATTCTCCAGTTTTCAGATTTTATAGAGCTTGCATTATTTTTAAAAAGAAAATCGCCTTTTTCATTAAGGCCGTACCATTTAGAGTTCTTGGGATTTGTGCATTGCTATTTCGTTGCATTTGGAGTCGGGGTTAAGGTTCTAGATTGGGCGCCTACATCATATTGGTCTTATGCATCTTAGTTTGGGCCATTTGTGTGAGTTGTGAGGGAGCTACGAGTATTTGGATCTATTCATAGGCTGCTGTTTTTAACCAGCAATTACTGATTTGTGGAAAACAGAAAAACAGATTGTTAATTGTCAAAGTTGTAATGATTTCTTATGGCTTATTGAACTCAGCCAAGAAGAGATTTTATTGTATTGTATGAATCATATATCCAGTTCTAACATCTTGACAGGCGTATGATATTTTATTGTAAACTGACCAGTAGTACTGGCAGTCATTCTCCAACTTGTTGCTTTGAATTGGTATTGCTCAATTTCATTTGAAGTTGTAATAGATAGATCTCCGCCCTATGGTCGCTACTATCTCACTCCGGGTTAGCCAGCACATTCTGGGTGTTGAGTAGTTTCATTTCTCAGCATTTATCTTTCCAACTTTGTTTGTATTCACTCCGTTATATGGTCGCCCCTCACTCTGCATTGGATTGGGTAGCACATACTTGACGTCGAGTTCCTTTCTGTACTTAGCGTAGAGGACCCTCTGACCAATGCTCACCATCATCGGTGCCATTTTGGTTAGAGTTTCAGCATAAGCAATTTCATTTAGATCCTTCCGACTAACGCGCTCGCCATCATCATCGCCCATTCGTGTTAGAGTTGCTTTTGCACGCTTTTGGTTTATCCATCTAACCTAACGGTGCATCGCTTGTAATTGCACCAGCACTGAAAAACAAAAAAATTATTGGCATATTTCAAATGTAATTGATCCGATGTTTCCATGCTAGGACGGATTTTCCTCGGGTTATAATCAAATTAGCATCCAAGCGATCAACACAAACCGCTTTCTAATAACGCCATGGGGAACCTTTTTTGGCGATCGCAGATGCCGCTTTGTTTGATCAACGCCGGGCGCTTACATTCCAACGCGTCATGGATCTCGCTTCAATTTTGCACGGATGGGGCAAGTTCATTGTGGTGGTAAATTCTCATGATCTCTACTCTGCTTTTCTAAGCAACGCCAGCGAGCACTTCTACCACTTGAGGCAAATCCTGGAGAGATGCCGCCAAAGACAAAGATTTCTAAATTCCAAAAGTCAACTTTCTTTAAGTATTGCTGCAAACTTCTTGGTCACGCTATATCTCAATAAGGAACGACATCGGAAGAGTCAATGGAATCAACTGCTGGCCATCAAGCAAAGAAAGCCGCTTCATTCCTTTTCGCAAAGTAAACTTCTAAGGAGGTTTCTCCCGACTGGTGACACGCCATATTGTAAATATGATTAGCTGGGTAACGCCTAATATTTCATTGACGGCGTACGCGGCGCAACTTTCGATGACATCAAGGAGGCCATTGATCATGCGCCTATGTTGGTTTTCCCTAACTACACCAAAGATTTTGTTATGTATAGTTATGCTTCGGAGCATAGGCTATCAGTAATTTTGGTGCAGGAAAATGATGAGGTTTTGAATCCCCCATTGCATTCATGAGCTGCCCCCTGAAGAATTATGAATTGAAATATTCTCAAATGGAGAAGCACGCTTTTGCAGTTGTAAAAGTTGTCAAGCATTTTCGGTTCTACATTCTAAGCAGTCATGTGAAAGTTCTTGTCCTAGATTCGACTGTCAAGTCTATCCTAACACAATAGGAATTTGGAACAAAAAGAGGCAATTGGATTGCCAAGATCCAGGAATATGATCTAGAGATTAAACCCACTAAGTTGATACCTGGACGTGGTCTTTGTCAGCTTATTGCAAAAAATGATCCAGATGAAGAAATTTTAGAGGATGAAGAAGTTTCAAACGAAGAGGAGGTTGATATCAGTACACTTCCAATGGTACTATTTGTTAGCACCACTGACGAATGGTATTCCAACATCGCTCACTTCCTAACATATGGAGAATGTCCCAATCACTTGACTCCGAAGGAAAAGAGAACCGTCAAGCTAAAATCAGCTAATTTTGTCTTATGGGACAACAGCCTGTATAAACGTGCAATGGATGGGACATTTCTTAGATTTGTTGATAAAGAACAACAGCAAAAGTTGCTGAAATCTTACCATGATTCGGCATGTGGTGGACATTTCTTAGTGCCAATAATCGCTCACAAAATCCTGAGAGTGAAGTATTACTGGCCCACACTTTTTCAGGACACGTACTCTTGGGTGCGTAAGTGTGAATTATGCCAACAGTTTGTCGGTCGTCCTAGGTTGGCATCTTTTCCATTAAAACCTGTTGTGATTGACAAACCTTTCAAACAATGGGGCATTGATTTCATAGGTGCAGTTAATCCATCGTCAAGTGCTGGACATATTTATGTTTTGACTGCTACTGACTATTTCACCAAATAGGTGGAAGCAATACCTACCAAGCGTGCTACTTTAGAGGTAGTGTGCAGTTTCTTAAAAGAAAGTATTATTTCCAGGTTTGGTGTGCCGAATAAAATTGTTGCAGACAATGCTTCTGCCTTCTCATCAAGCGAGATCACTGAGTTTTGTTTCGAACATGGTATAACCTTGTCACATTCTTCTGACTATTACCCGCAGGGTAATGGTCAGGCGGAATCTAGTAACAAGAATCTGGTAACTATAATCCGCAAGTTGGTGGACAAGAATCAACGTTTGTGGCACAAGGCTTTGTTTGATACTTTGTGGGCAGACAGAATAACTCCGAAGCAAGCAATCAACATGTCTCCTTTTCAACTCTTGTATGGGTTGAATGCTGAGATTCCTATAACCTTGGAACTACCAGCCCTCAAGCTGGCTAAGGCCATTGAGGATGAGACGTTTGACAATTATGTTGATAAGCGCATCATGTATCTCTCTGAATTGGAAGAGAATCGGGTTTAAGTGGTTGACCACATCGCGGAACACCAGGACCAAGTGAAGAAGCTGTTTGACAAAAAAGCTAAGTCTCGAGAATTTCAAATTGGTGACCTCGTTCTCCTATGGGACAAACGAAGAGAACCAAAAGGTATGCACAAGAAATTTGACTCACTATGGATAGGACCTTTTCAAATACATCAGTTACATGGTGAGAATAGTTTCTTGTTAGCATACGGAGATGGAACGCCATTTTCCCTTCCTCACAGTGGGCAACATCTCAAGCACTTTACACAGTAAAGGGGTTGGCGTTGGTATGTAAATACTTTTATTTT
>VDFB02245281.1:0-11460 GCA_007258455.2 Sequoia sempervirens | reverse complement strand
GACTTAAAGAAGAGGATCAACACAAGACCACGTTCACCACAAAGTGGGGAAAATTTTCATATGCTAAAATTCCTTTTGGTTTATCTAATGCATGGGCAACATTCCAGAGGGCGATGGATATCGCATTCAACGAGCTAATCAATAAGTTTATTCTAATTTATTTGGATGATCTTACTGTGTTTTTTAAATCTAAGGACCATCATTTTGATCACTTAGAAATAGTTTTTCAAAAGTGCCAGGAGTTTGGGGTTTCCTTAAATTTGAAAAAATGCATATTCGGGGTACCGCAAGGCAAGCTGTTAAGACATGTGGTGTTTAAGGAAGGAATTTCAATTGATCCCGAACAAGTAAAATCTATCAAAGAACTTCCCCTTCCAGTGAATAAGAAAGGTGTTCAGTCCTTCCTGGGCAAAGTAAATTTTGTTAGCAAGTTTATTTTTGACTTTGCGGGAATAATTAGGCCAATCACCCTGATGCTCAAAAAGGACCAAGTATTCAAGTGGATGACTGAAGCTCGGGAAGCCTTTGAAAAGGTCAAGGAAGCTATTTCCTCAGCTCTGGTACTGGTTAATCTAGATTGATCTAAGGATTTTATAATGTATGCATTCAGTAGCAGGTCCAGTATCACTACTGTCCTAACACAACAAGATTATGAAGGAAAGGGAGAACATCTAGTGGTGCTCTATTCATAGACCCTGAAGGAATATGAGATGAATTATAATTTCATCAAAAGATAGGCCTTTACAATAGTGAAGGGACTTAAAAAGTTTCGCCATTTAATTTCTTGCAATGAGGTGTTTGTTTATGTCGCTCATTCTTGTGTGCATAAATATATCATGGAGGGGGAATCATAGAAAATAGAGCTAATTGGATCACCAAGATTTTTGAATATGAAATTGAGGTCAAACCCACTAAAACCATTAGAGGAAGAGGACTATGCGAATACATGGCACAAGACGAAGAGATACCCACCATAGGAGAGCAACCGAAGCTTGTTCTTATAAATGAGCTAGAATCAGAGGGTTGCTGGCTGACAAATAAAATGAGGTTTATGCAAACCAAAAAGTATCCTTTCAGTCTATTGTCCCAAAAGAGGAGATACTATTGTCTGCAAAATTAAGGATATATACTAGTGGAGGGGGTCCTTTTCAAAAAATATTTGAATGGTCTACTCCTACGATGTGTTACTTCAGAGCAAGCAAAGAGGATCCTTGATACATTCCACAATGCGCTATGGGAAGAAACTTCTCTACTAAGACCACTGCCATCAAAATCATGTGTGTAGGTTACTATTGGCCTACACTTTTCAATGACTCCAACTCTTTGGTAAAATATTGCAAAAAATGCCAGTTCTTTACTGGTAGAAGGAAGAATTCTGAAATGCCTCTCAAACCAATAGTGGCAGATGAACTATTTGCACAATGGGGCATAGACTTCATCAAGATGATTAATCTAGCTTCTAGTGCTAGACACAAGTGGATTATGACCACAAATTACTTCACAAGATGGACGGAGGCCGTTCCACTTAAAAACACAATAAAAATAGAGATTGTGGATTTCCTCGAAGAGCTGGTAACAAGGTTTAGTCTTCTGAAGACTATCATTTCCGATAATGCCAAAGCTTTCCTAGGCACAAAGGCATGTTGCTTTGCATTAACAAATGGAATATTCCTTAAGACATCATCAAATTATTACCCACAGGAAAATAGCCTAGCGGAGTCAACAAACAAGAGCCTAGTCCGACTCCTTAAAAAAATTGGTTTGGAACACTAGAGGGAAAGGCATAAAAACCTCTAAGCAGTGCTCTGGAAAAACTACATAACTCCTAAGCAAGTCCTTAAGAATTTTCCTTATGAGTTGGTATATGGGAAAGAGGCACTGCTACCTATAGCTATGGAGATTCTAACACTCCAACTGTTGAAATCTCTCGAGATAGAACAAAATGGAGCCATGGAGGTTCAGTTTGCCGAATTGTTAGAAGTACAAGAAAGAAGGGAGAATTCCCTAATAGCCATGAAAAACCACCAACAAGTGGTCAAGCAATGGTTTGACAAGAAGGGTTCTGACTAGGGCCTAAAGTGTGGAGACTTAGTACTGAGGTATGATAAAAGGGCTGCTAAGCCAGATCAGCATGGTAAATTTGATAGCCTATGGGAGGGCCCCTTTAAAATCATTCGGTGCAAAGAGCATAACAATTTTGAGTTAGCGAATATGGAACAGGATCCCTTAGGAATCTCGGTCAATGGGATTCATCTTAAGCCGTTCCATTAAGTGTCAAGTTCAATTTTTGTACATATGTGAATAATGCTTTTATTTTATTTCCCTTTCTTTGGCTGACCTTTTTTGAAATTGGTTTGTGCTTCTACGAAATAACCCATTATTACGGAGGATAAGGCGATGAGATTTATTTACATTTTAAACACACCCATATTCAAAGAAAATAAACACATATGCTATAAAAGAGCCCATAAAATTGAAATGCACAATGAAAGCAAGAGCCATGGATTTTTATAAAGATATATATCTATTTATATCTATTCTTTTGTTTTACATTGTAAAATGGATAAGAAAGCCATAATTCAAAAGGTATATGAATATTTGAGCTTTTCCTTCAAATATGCAAAAATTATAGCCTTTTCCAGGCTTATATACAAAATTGTAAGGTAGGTGGTGTATGCAACAATAGGAAATAAAAAAATTGGGAGGCATTTTTTTCAGGAGCAAGGAGGCTTTTCATCCAAAGGCATGAGAGGTAGCAATTGACATGTCAATGTCAGTGTCTATCGCTTCTTCTATGGTAGAGCCTATCACATCTTCGTCAGTAGGTTCTTCGGCAACAAAAGAAACATCATTTGGCACAACTGCCATTGGTGGGGGAAACACTAGGTTCCTGAAGTTGGTATACCAATTGACGTAATAGAATGGTCTTGCATTGTAGCTGTGGAACAAAAAGTGCAAGGCCTGGGTAACCCTCTGCCAATGCTCGTCGCGTGTTTGAAGGTGAAATCCACCGAGAAATGACAACCATACAACTACCGCTTCTTCCTCAATGTAGCGACGAAGGTCACTAGCTGATGGCAGGCCTACCCTATATGGAGCATGAGTAACAACCTCATCTAGGCCATTTAGGTACTTTCTGGGAAACATTTCCTTGACCAACTTCAGGGTGAGAGGCTTGGGGATGCCAATGTCTAATATCGACACTACAAAGTGAATAGATATCAGTTTTCACACGGTACTTATCCTCATACTCTATGCAATCCCTACCCAAAACCTAGTTTATGGCTACCAAGACCAATGAATGCTTATTCTTGGTTATTCTTTTCAGCCACCTAGTAGAAACCTCCCCCAGAAACATTGTTTATGACTTATAAGAGGTTAACCTAACATGAGTATCCATGATTCTGACACTATGCTTATACCTTCTAACCAATATTGAAACTTACCTACTGCCTAGCCTATGAGAAATCTTGCTTAAAACTACACAAACAACCTATCACTGCTCAAATGCTAAGTGTGATTTCCTCACTACTTACCGGCCTATTTATAGAAAATATGAGAAGATGCATGCTAATCCATTTTGAGAAAAATGTGATGATAACTAGATGCTAAATTGATAGGCGTGCCTATGTTTTCTCACATTTCTGGACCAGTTGCATCTGTAGAGGTATGGTTCAATGCATGCTAGATTAATAGGAGCTAGTTAATTAGCTTTACAAAGGTGGCACTCATTGATAGTAAGTTGCACGGCTGTAGGCTATTGTGTCACCTCATAGGCATTTCCTAGAGCCTAAGGCAATATCCATATCTTTTTAGGCCATGATCATTTTCTTTGGCTTAATCATTCTAGCCAGGATATTAATTACCAGCAAATACTAACGCAAGGTTAGAAAGAAAATTTACGGATCAAGCTTCAAGGGAATCACAACATATCACATAGTTTCCAAACACAATAATGAACTCTTTCTGCCTCAAAATGGAAAGTAGTTCATTTTGCACGAATCACGAAATTAACGGTACATGCTGAATTAATTGCAAAAAACTTGCTTTCCTCTACCACCTTGAGAAAAGATAGCCAAATATTGCATGAAAAGGTTTAATGATTCCAAGTATTTTCAAAAATTCCAAAGCTCAAGGTGTAGAGAAGTTTTCTTTTTTAGTGTATCCAAAGTCGGATAGGAATAATAGAGTCCAAAGCTCACATAAGTCTTCATCTAAAGAAAAATGTCAGATATTTCATCTTAGCAAATGCAAGAGGAAATTGGCTAGGAGTTGTTTACAACCATATGGTCATCAAAGGATGTCTATATCTATGAGGATTTAGCATATGGTACGCCTAGTATACCAAGAAAGCCGAAGAGAGCGTATACGATAGAGCTGAGCAGGCCCAAGGGTTGCAGAAACAAGAAAAAAGTTGAGGAGAAATGGGATAATATTCATGACCCACGGCTCACAAAAAATACTAAATCCTTAAGAGAAGCAGCTTTTGCAAGGTTGACAGCACCAAAGGAAGACACATCTACAACAAAGAAGGTTTGGTACAATGGTCTTCCACAATACATGGTCCCGCTGGTGCATTATTTCCTGGAGATAGTTGACACTACCATCTAGTGTTATAACCCTAGCACCTGCTACATTGAGGGACAAAATTTGAGAGTTCACATCACCCCATAGGCAATTTGGAATATGCTATGCATCCCAGACCTAAGAAAAAGAAGAGAGAACATTGAGTCCTTTTACCCTGGCAAAGGAGAAAAAACACGGAAGACGATGAAAAAGAACTCAGATTTCTTGTTGGAGGAGATTGGTAAGAAAAATGTCTAAGGTACAAAGCTACCAAGTATTCCTTTTCCATGTAGTGCATTATGCAAGGATATGTAGGATTCCATGTCCATGCTAGCTTTTGTATGTGGTTGAGACTCCGATGAGATGGTGGAAATTTTTCAACTGGGACCGGCCTTCTAATTCTACAAACAACATGATACCTTTTGGTATGATTTCGTTGAGTTCATGGTAGATGAAATGATATGAAAAATAAAGAATTACTAGGTGGAGGGAAATTTTAGATTTCTTTCATTCCTGGTTCACATGTTCCTACATCAGAACCCTGATTTCTTCACCCGGTATTTCGAATTATCAATTTTTGATGAACAGGGTAAGAGGAAGCCAATATCCATGTGGATGCCCTTTCTTTCTATGTCATATGATTATTATGCATTTTTTAGATTATTTCATAACTCCAGCGTTGCATGATTTATGAGGAGAAGGTGACATAATCTGGCTCAACAGGGATCAAACCGGATATATGCAAAGTTTCACTCCCACCTATGATTGGTTCTTAGGAATAGATTTCATGATGCTTTGGATGCAGGGCTTCACTGGTCAACCTTTCCTTCTCCCAACTTGCATCACAGATAGGGTGCTTGTGCTCAAAATGTATAGGTAGGTGTGTATCATTTATTTTACCTTTTGTAGCAACAAAAGTGTCAAAAGAAAATGATTCTTCACTTGTCCAAAGAATTTCAAATCGGTGACTCTGTTAAAGAAACAATTAGATCAGTTATTGCAGGATAAACTGACTCATTTAGGATTAGTTCTGGTAATGATAAATGGGATTACAACCCTTTCAATGAATTTCTAGAGCCGTACATGAAAGTTATAGATGTTCCCCAACCTTACTGGGAGAAGTGGCGTAACTCATGGGTAGACAAGGATGAAAATTTTGTTGAATTAGTGTGTATTCCCACACAAGATAACGAAGGGCCATGGCACAAGTTCTACTTTGTTGTGGTGGTGGCTAAGGATAATTTCCACATGGAGTGTGCCATGTACAATAAGTAGTAGAAGGATGAGGAGTGGACTAATGAAAAAATAAAAGCTTTTTGGAAGTACCGCCAAGAGATAGGGCAATTGGATGCCCCTTATAATAGTCTGAAGGATGACAAGAAATTTGAACAATGGTGGGATGATGACCACCCCAGCTCAGACTCTAGCATTAATAGGAGTGAGGACCAAGAGGATGAGTCTGAAGAGTAAGAAGAAGAAGCGAAAACTTCTTTATCCTCTATGCTAAAGGAAATGGGCTTTGGACAACCTGCCTATGTGGCCACAAATGTGTGTTTTAATATATCAAGGTCTTTGTATACACTTACTTGGGCTGCTAAGGTAGCTAAGATATCATAGTAGCAAATGATAATAACTATCAAAGCTTGGGAGACCCTGCCTCAAAGTGATAGCACACTGAGAGAATTTTTAGAGAGGGTTCACAACAACCCGCCAGAAGAGAAGTGCTTGCAACTAGCCAAGAGCTTGAGGTTGCAAAAGAGTCACCAACAATTCTAGAGCTGCCATCGACCAATTAACAGGTAAAATTCACTCCTTCTTTCCTTGCTTCTCATTCCTTGGTATCTTCCCCTGCCCCAACGACGATCCCTACCATGAGTACTGGCCCTCTGTTTCCCACTTTTGATCCAACATATATGAGAGGTTTTGCCCAATTCTCACAGACCACTCCACCCGGCCTTACTCCTTTGCAAACCCTAATGCCTGCTACTGTCACTCAATCTCTCTTTGTCTCACTTTTCAAAAACATGCCCCCTGTGGGTACGCCTTCTTCTGCTATTGTTGTAGATCCTTTTCCATTGCAATAGGCTGACTCCGCAATGATAACTCCTCTACCATCCCAACATGAGTCCTCTACCCAATTCACCAATTCAGTCAATACAAGTGACTAGCCCTTCTACTGGTCCTCAAACCTAGCTTTGGAACGTGCCCCACTTCTCCCCACAAATTGTCACTCTCTAGAAGAAAAAAATGTCTGCGCCTATGAGGGTTGCCTATTCCTATGCCCTACCTTCTGGTGCTCCTTTTGTAGGTGGACTAGTTTCATTTCCAGCCAAATTTATGGCATAGATTGATTGCAAAAAGGAGGCACATGCAAGTAGAATGTGAAAGCATAGGGAAAAAGATGTCAGTGCTTCTGCTAAGCCAAAAATACAGACTCTTTATGATGAGACTTGGTAGGAATTGAAGTTTACTACCATGTACCAAAGAGTAACCAATCCTTAGGGGGAGATGCACCTATAAGATTATGAAATATATGCGGTAGGGATCAACATGAAGGTGGTTCAATTGCAGGATAAGGCTAAGATCATGGAGGAAATACAATGGGTGGTCACCTCTGACTTCCTGAAAACTAGCCGCCAGCTAAAGAAGAAGGATGAACTTAAATCGGTAAGGGAAAGAGTTATTTTTTTGGATAAAAAATAGAAATTCCTCAAGGTGGATGTTGCACATATGACAGAGAGGGTGCTAGTAGCAAAGGATGAGAAGAACATACTTCAAGGTGAACTTGCAAAGATTTAGACTATTGACCCTACCATGGTAAAAGAGCTATAGTCTAAGAATCAAAAGGTGGAGCAGAATCTGCAACTGAAGAATGAAGAGATGGAGCAACTTTGCCTTGAGTATAGTCAAGGAACGACATAGAGGAATGAAGCTTTGGAGCACCAAAATGCTATATATGAGCAAAAAATACAAGAAAAAGAGGCTGAATTTAAGGTCCTAAAAGCTCAAATAGAAGAAGAGCTCCAAGAGACAAAGTCTTCTTTGGACATGCACTTAGCAAATCACTCTCGAGTTGAGGAGAATTGGAATAAAGAAATGAGTAGCTCTATGGAGCAACTAGCGTCCAAGAAAAAGAAAAGGGTAGAATTGGTAGAGGCCATTAATTCAAGGGATGTGGAGATTTCTTCTCTTAAAAGCTCTCTCCCATCTTCTCATACACAACCAGACATCATTCCGTTGGTTAGGAAGTTGTACATCTCTCACTAGAAAAAGATTAAAACCTTTTTCCTAACACTGTAGCCTACCCTCTGATTCATCGCTAAGGCATCAAAGTTGAGCTAGGAGGCTCATGATGTGATTGAGAAATTCCCATGGTTTATCCTAAAGAAGGTTCCGAAAGCAAAAGATCTGCTCATTGAGCTATACTCGATCTCTGATGAGAGCCTCACTAGAGCGGGTATTCAAAATTAGGATGTTGTTGCTCAAATGACAAATAAGTTCATCCATTGCCACTCTACCTTCTAGTGCACTAAAGCATCCGCGACTACTCTAAGCAAGACACTAGACAACATAGAGGGAGTTTCTCAGAGTTAAGAAGGATGGGTATGCTGTGCCCGTTCCTTGAAAATGGCTCTATTTCCATGACTGAGTAGATTGTAGAAAGAATAGAAGAGAAGGAAAATGATCCAGAAGCTTTAAGGAGTTTCAATCATCCTTCCATGATGACCGACATTGAGGAAGGGATTCATTCGCTTGCACAACTACTGTTTCATTGTGAAACAGGGGCCGATTTACCTAATGCATTGCCTCATAAAGAAACTATTGATCTAAGTGGAGCACAAGAGAATTTTCGCAACATGGTGAAGCCATCTGAGGATGAATGGTCAACTTTGTAGGCGGCTCTTTCCAATCTCTGACTCCATTATCTAATGAAATGACACTTTGGCCTATAATCCAGAGAAATTTTTGGTTCTCTGTTCCTCAGGCGAAATGCCCCTAATAGTCGCCAAAAGTTGTTAATAAATATTTAACAAGCTCCCTTTGGCTGTATTTTCCTCTATCCATCAGCCTATGCATCACAAATAATCAACTCGGCCTTTTATCTAAGTTATGTTATCCCACTCCACGTGTCTACTCTTTGTAACCTTGAGTTTTTGCATTCCTTTCGCATCCCAGGAAACCTCACTATGCTTCCATGTGTTGTTGTTGCAGGATACTTTTGATCATTCTTTCTTACTACCTCATTGGGCTTTGCTCAAGTGCCATGAAGCCCTCATTCCCAAAAATTTTTGCGGACCCCACAATTGTTATCTACGGTGTACTCTTGCTACGTGTTTTCTCTTCCCAAAACTTTCAGTATAGAGATGAAGGAACAACTGTGGGCAGCGAAATGCTGCCATGTGTCTCTTTTACGCCCAACTGGTGATTGTTCCCTCCAATGTTGGTTAAGTGCTCTACCCATTCGACACTTGTAGCCTTAGCGCAACTCCTTAGAGGTGGGAGAGAGAGGGTCACACAAAGGAAATTGAGGCTTTCTCGCGCCATGAAGCCCTCATTCCCAAAAAGTTTGGCGGCCCATAATTGTTATCTACGGTGTACTCTTGCTACGTGTTTTCTCTTTGCAAAACTTTTAGTGTAGAGATGAAGGAACAACCGTGGGCAGCAAAATGCTGCCATGTGTCTCTTTTACGCCCGACTGGTGATTGTTCCCTCCAATGTTGGTTAAGTGCTCTACCCATTCGACTTGTAGCCTTAGCTGCAACTCCTTAGCGGTGGGAGAGAGAGGGTCACATGGGTAGTGAAATGCTTCCACGCGCTTAGTTGGTGGATCTCATTTAGGTGATGGACCAAATGAACCAGATGCTACTATTGGCCACCACGTGTCATAATCACTTGCTTGATGGTGAAACTTGTCTGATTAAGCCTTGCAGGACCACCGCCATCATTTGTAGAGGATGCACCTATGCCTGGGATGACCGGATGCTTGGTTTCAAATCATTTCTATTGCAATGACTTGGGGAATATTCTAATTTTGCATCATTGGGATTGTGAAATATTTGGCTACGCTCTTCGAGGCAAGGGGGGTTTTTTCCTGCTAGATATGCTTTTCTTTGTTGTGAGAAAAGAGGCCAAAATTTGGAGGAAACATTGGTTTTAGTTAAAGACGCCAGACTTTTATTGCTGTTTTATTTTATTGCAAAAAAATTTTAGACTATGCCAATTTTTCGGCCTTTCCGTTCTTTCATGCTATTTGAGCAAACTATAAATTGTGCTTTTATTGTCTGAAAATTTCATTTAAGAACTTCTATATATGTTGAATGCAAGTTTGTTGACCTAGACCATGTCTAATGACTCTTCTTGGCAGTAGGAATGTATGCAATATTATTTTATGTCAATGAATGGATTGTCTATGCTATAATCTTCAACTTCTAATTTTTTGGAACACTACAAACACTAATAAGGCCCTTAGATCTATGATTTATCGTGCCTATCATTAAGTCTTGGTGCATCGCCTTAGTTTAGAATTTATTTTATTATATCTGTTTCCTTTTCCCTTTCCAAACCCCCATTATAGAAGAATCCAACTTCTCTAAAAATCTAGAGGTCACTCAGTTTAGCACAAAAGGGTCCCCCATTAACTGAGTTTCTCATAAGACACTGTTACCTCGTTAAATTTTGGCATCAACATTACCCAAGCTAGTCCTGTGGATAAACTTGTAGCTACAATATATGTTATTCCTTGTAAGGGCCAAACCACTAAATCTCTTGATATTTCTTTTTCTGTTAAGGACATACTGTAAAAGCTTCCTGATGGTCCTCTCTACATAGGTGGCGAAATATATGATAAACCTACTAATAGGATATTAATAGATCCCTCTTGTGGTGAGAACGTGATCACAAAAGAGTTTTTGGTATTAAATGATCTATATCAAGATGACTATAATAAACCAACTGCATGGATTAAAACACATCATGGTTTTTCATGCCCTACAATTGGATCAATCATGATACCTTTACAAATAGGACCTAAGACTTTGGAAGTAACATTTTCCATTATTCGACAATCTGAACAATTTCGTTTGCGGCTAGGCCTTCTTTGGCTTCGCTCAATGAAAGTGGTCCCATCAATTGTTCATAAGTGCTTGAAGTTTCCACATGGAAATGAGGTATTCACTAGACACCATAGTGGCTTTAATCCTTTATCTTCCAAAGGTATTTTTTCACTAGAATCCTTTTATCTTGAACCCATGGAACCTATCACCCCTCGTAAGGATTTCTTTTACATTTCTTATCAAAAGTTTAAAGCCAAAAAGATAGTTGAATTATCTCTTTGTAACCGTAGACACCGAAATCTGGTTTAAGCCTGCGACTTCCATATTCTGCATATTCGTATTATTCATGGTCATTGATTAAATAATGTCAATTATTTAATTATTCATCTTAACATTAATTCTTCTATTAATTAAATAATTTAAATTGTTTTAATTAATTCACTTTTCTTTATTTCTTCTACACTAAATAAACGCTTGTTATTTAACACTATGTCTACATTAATTAACCTTGTTCTTCTCAAGCTAAATTAAATAAATTATTATTTAATTTATTCCTTTATCATATTTTCAACTATAATTAAATAAATTCTTAATTTATTTAATTATTCATTTCGAAGTCATTTTCATCACTTAAATAAATATTATTTATTTAATTATCCTTCGAATATTGTCTCTTGAATTAAATGAATTATTTAATTCATAAATTCTATTTTAACACATTCTTCTATATTTTAGATAATTATGTGAGTTATCTAAGTATTCACGTTTACTCAACTCGACATCTATTTTAATCATTTAGTTAACTATTCATTTAATGTCAGAGTGGCATCTTCGAGTAATC
>VDFB02245278.1:0-11505 GCA_007258455.2 Sequoia sempervirens | reverse complement strand
AAAATACATATTGTGTGTGTCTCAAGGAAAAATGAAATGGCCCTAAGTCTACTATCAGTCACCTGTGCGAGCTCCTCCTCAGACATTAACTGTTAAATAGACCATGTAAATAAATATTAGTACTTGATACTATCTCTTATTAATATTCATTTTTAAAAGAATGCAAGTTATGAATTTACACCTTAAATGTTACCTATGTAACTACTCCAATGTCCACCTCTCTAGTAGGAGAGGACTTTGTAGGGTGTGCTCCACTCCCCTACATGTGATCTGCTATAATCTCCACATCATGGATGTCATAATCAGAAGTGTCTAATGGATGCTTAGGGGGCTGTACAATAGGACCCAAACATATCTGCTGGCACGTATTGCAAATATGTGGACCCGAGGAGGATGATACAGCAACACTGGATCCATCGCCAAGATCACCAGAATGTGGCTGACCTACTGAAGAAGCATAGAAACCAAAAGACCACTGAAAGAGTGAATGGCTTGGATAGTTTATGTGGTTGCATCCTCCGTAATATTTGGATGTTGTACTGGAGGTGGCAGAGGAAGGGGAGGACAGGGAACATGTGGGCACTTGACTACTCTAGCTACCCTGGCCTATCCTGGGGCATACCTCCACCAATGCCCTAGAAGGGTTTAATGTCAAAGTAATTGACATGATGCCCTAACAAAAACTCAGCATATAATTTTTTAATAAAGTAAAAAGGTACATCAAGATTATTGTTGGGTGGTTTATCAAAACCATACACCAATGATCCCAAAAGTTATCTAATATGCCCCCCTATGTGTGTACCATTTTATAGAAATTTTTGGTTTGTTAACATTAACTGGCAAACCAATGTTGGGGTTAATAAATAAAGAGGCTATTTGGGCTTTTGTTATTTGGAGATCTTTCACATCATCATAAGACAATCCACATGCATAATATTTCCTCATGGTTTCTCGCCACGAATGAAATCCATTATGTTGGGTGGAGAGGGTTTCTACATTTGTAATTATTCACATTATGTGGTTATCTGGCGGGATAATCGAGGGATTTTCTTATAAACATCACAAATTCCCTCAATTGCTCCAATTTTTCATAAATTAAGTCTTCAATTGATGGCTACGGAGGTGGTGGAGCATTTGGCATTTCTGCATTTTGATTCTCAACTGGTGGATTTTCATTCTCAACTGGTGGAATTTGTGCATTCTCATTCTCAACAGCCATAATGCCTAATTAAAGTAAGAAAATAATTAATCTAAAATTAGACAATATAAATGAAACACTATTTTAAATCAAAATCCATTAAAAACATTCATTTTTTTTATCAAAATCCATTCTAAACTCAATTGTTTCATAAAAGTTCAATCAAAAACCCTATTTTGAAAAAAAATCCACAAAAAACATTCATTTTTTTATCAAAATCCATTCTAAATTCAAGTTTTTCATAAAAATTCAATCAAAAACCCTATTGTGAAAAAAAATCCACAAAAACATTCATTTTTTATCAAAATCTATTCTAAACTCAAAATTTTCACAAAAATTCAATCAAAAACCCTATTTTTTAAAAAAATCCACAACAAACCATATGAAATTATTCAAATCTAAATCAAAATTGAATCAAATCAAATAAAAATAAAAAAACTTACCTTTCCAAATTGGATTTTTCCCAAATCGAATATCCGTTACGCGAAGAAGCAATGCATTGTGCGCCTGCGAGTTCTTCACTGTCAAATGACTTCAAAACAACGACTGACTTTCTTTATATATTCTTTTTGCAAATCGGATATCAATTTGTAAAACTATGTTTGGTGTTTGGTATGGTGACACAGGAGCTAAAAGAATCAGCAACCACGTTCTTTTCGCATTTCACGAGTTGGTGGTGTTTTCCTCATTGCCACTTTTGGCCCTGTGATCCTGCACATACGCTTGTTTAACTTGGCTATTATCATATTGAACTCTCTTACGATGAGTACATATGCAAAGCATGTCATAGGATGTGTGGATACATGCTTGGAAACATGGAGGATGCATTTTAGGAGCTTGATGTTTCAAATTATTCATGAAAAATATGTAAATGTATTGTCACATTTTCATTGCTGAATAATAAATTGAGTGTGGATGGTTTTTTGAGGCTGGGTTTTTCTCTCTTGAGGGTTTTCTCAAGGAATATCTTCCATTATATTGTGGTATATCTTTGATATTTTTATATCATTATTTTATAATATTTTATGCATTCTTTTCTCTCAAGGGGTTATGTAGGAAATGGTTTGGTCAACTTGTATTATTTTCCTAACATATGTACTACTCTCAAATGACACTTTTTGAAATAATGCATTCATTTTTGGCATGTTCAAATGATGTTGAGATAAAAAAGTTATGAGATATTATTATGGATGGACCCCATATCCACTTATATGTTTGGATGAAACATTCATAGGTCCCATGAACTCCGAGAACTACTCTATCATAGATATATATTTTTTTTCTCTCAAGGCTATTAAGAGTCTCTCTTGCAATAACATAGTTTGGAAGGATTGAGAGACTTGGGGAATGGATTAAGGCCTTTAATAGCATTCACTTACCCAATATGATGTGTTTTAGTAGTTGGTTTGGCCCCACAATGCACAAAACACAAAATATGCCCATTGGCACCTTTATATTGCTCTCAAATGGTGCTTTTTGTAATAATACATTCATTCTTAGCATGGTAAAATAGTTTAAATATGATGAAAAACAAGAGAGGTTATTATGAAGGGACCCCATATCCACTTGTAGGTCTAGAAAAAAATTGTAGATGCCTCAAAATCTAAGAGTCGCTTTGTCATAGATTGATATTTTTTTTCTCTCAAGGCTCTTAAGAGGTTTCCTTAGAATAATATAACATAGAAGGATTGGGAAACCATGGGAATAAATGGGGGCTTTCCCTATCACTCACTTGAACCCACCTCAATATGTCAACATAGTTGGTTTAACCCCATGATGTATTGAATATAAAATATGCTTGGTGGCACCTTTACACTTATTTGAAATGTTTTTTTTTTGCAAGAATAAATTCATTATTATCATGATCAAATAATACAAAGATTATGGGAAATGAGAGAGGTTATTATGGAGGGAACGTATATCTAAATATAGGTCTATATGAAACATTCATAGATGCCGAAAACTATAATAACTTCTCTATCATAGAATGATAGCTTTTTTCTCTTAGGCATCTGAACCAAATATTTTTTAGGGTCTATGTACTTCTCTTGCACTCTTAGGATTTTTCACCTAAAAGGAGAGAGCTAGACCTTAAAGATCTAGGAGGTTCATTCAATTAATGTTATGTGTGATGGAATGAATACTAAATGGAATGATATAAATGAAACCAAGCTAAACAATTGAATGATTAAACATGAAAAACTAATGAAGTATGAAATGTTTGAAAACACATTGTGTATTACTAAAATGGACTAAATGGATGAAATATGCAGAACAAAAAGAGATGGATAAAATCATAGTGCACCTAGGAAAAATGTGATGAATTTGGAATGTCTGGAATGTTGATTGATGATGTTTCTCAAGCTTGACAGGACTCATTCACCATCTAGGGAAAATCAATCCCTGTTCTTGTGAAAACTTCTAGAAATAGGTTTTTGTCTGCTGAGAGTTGGATTCTGATAAAATTAGTTTTTAGGCCCATAGATGGGACTAGTTCACCATGCTTGGTGAATCAATCCTCCTTCAGGGATCCAAGAAGTCATGAATTGATTCTGTAGCTTTAGATCTACCTTTCTATCTTCTACAAGTGTCTGCTTCACAAATTGTCAGAATTATGTCTGAAGATGCCTTTTTCTTGATATTTTGACTTGAATGACTTTGAAATGAAATATTCAATGATTCTCAAGCCTCCAAAGGATCTAAATCTACATATAAACAAAAAAATAAAGAGAAATTATTGATGGTTAAGGTATGGGAGTTTGCCTTGGTGAAACCCCTTTTAGGTAATTAAACCAAAATGATGAATTGAAGGAATGAAATATACAAAATGGAGTAAATTACCTTGAAATGATTATTTATATTGTAATTCTACAACAATACATGAAGATTCATCCCTTGAATGCTTTAGAAAGCTAACTTGAAGACTTCTAATGGAGAAACCCTAAGTTACTTGACTTGAAATGAAAGATAGATGATGAATAATGATTAGAGATGCGATGATGAGTTGTTGGATGTTGTTGTTAGATGTAAAATGAGGGTTAAAATACTTATTTATGGAAAAAATTTCCTTAGTACCCAATAATACCTCATCATAGGCCAACATGTAGTAAAAATAAACTTTAAATTTCACTTTTTCCCACTCAAAGGTCAAAATGGGGGCCAGATAGGACTCATTCACCACACATGGTGAATGGGTCCCACCTAGATGGGATTTATTTTCCATGCATGGAAAATGGGTCCCACAAGGGCCATTCTGACACCTAAGAAGCCAAGAAATCAAGAAATAAGGTGTAAAATGCCATCTTGTCAGGTATTTGATCAATTAAAACCTCGGGATGCACAATATGGGTCAATAGAGGTCTATTATTGATGATGTAAATATTAAATAGGGCTTGGGACACATAATTCAATGTGAAAGTGTGATTAAATGCACTTTACAACACTAAAATTAGGTCCACATAGCCTAGAGGGGCACAAAAACCAATGTGAATGTGTAAATCACACTACAACACTAGTTTAACATTAAGTTTTCATAAAGAACCTTCTAGATTGATGTAGCAATATTATTGAACACATTTTGTAATGTTGAATTAGGGAGAAATAAGTTAATTAAGTCTATAAAAGTGTGAAATTCCTTTACAAGACTTTACAACACCTTTACAAGATGTCGTTAAAAGCATGTTATTTTATTTGCAAGGGTCCAAGACCTAGTGTGGACGCATAAAATACCTCACAACACTAGATTAGGGCCTCATTAAGTCCAGTTAATCCCATGTCAAGCAAAGGGTCCATTTTTCTATGGCACATTTAGCCCCCACTTTAGTGAGAGGATGAACTTACTTCAAGCTTTCGGACTAAGTGAGCATTCAAGAGATCCACATGTACACCAAGCACCCAAGATACAAATCATGCAAAGGAAGATAAATACAAGATGAAAAGCCATGGCACTCACTTTGGGGCCCTGAGAACTAGTTTAATGCGTGAAGTTGAGAGGAGCCCAGCTGTGTGTACTCACTCTGAGGGCCATGAAAATTCACATTTATCCATGGGGTGAGAAAGCACAAAATGTAAGATACATATGCTAGTTGGTATGTACTCACAAACACAAAGGTTGCTATAGGGAAAATTCATGCCGCTAGTTGGGCTTCCTACTCAACCATGTCAAAGTTATACCCATTGATAAATTTAACAAGGTGCCACAAGGAAAAATGTTTGTAAACAAAAAAGAAAGTACCATAGTCATGCAAGTTACGTTATGCAAGGTGGAAAAAAGAAATAAAAAATGTGGTAGAAATGTAAGATTAACCAAGGATGTTTGAGATGAGTCTTGTTAAGTTCATGCGAGGTCTATCACTTACAGAACATTGTGTCTAATGTCTCCAAGAGAGGACCAATCAAAGAATAAAATCTTTACAACTTAGGGGATGTAGTGCATCGCATCAAGCCACTAAGAGGAATGCAATATACTAAGATAGATCACTTGAAAGGACATTAAACCCAATGTCATCCACAAAAGTAAAATGCATCCGCGTAAGCAATGTGAGGAGGCGGCTACACTTACTAAGGAAGCCGCAATTCACAATGAAATAATGGTAATGTATGCCCCACATTAAAGGTATTGCTACACATGCGTTTGTGGCTTGGAGTTACTTTAAAAGTAGAGAAAGAGAAAAGAAAAAAATAAAACAAAGACATAAGAACCAACCTAGAAATCCTATACGATCTCTTGTTTCAAAGAAGGATTAGGTTGTGTCATGTCAGGAAAGGAAGTATGTCACATGTGAGTCAATCTTAAGACATGTCGTTCACATCTCAAGCTTGCTCTTATATGTTCATGAAAATTTAACAAGTAGTCAAAAGAGACAACGACAAGTGACATACAAGGGATAAGGTTGTCTAACTCTTTTCCCCCCACTTAGTGCAGGACAAAGGTGAGCCTAAAGTGGATGACGATATGCTGCCCCTTGCAATGGATGCAAGACATGCAATAGTGAGAATGTGATTATCCTACAACTATTACACTGCAAGGAGAAGCAACCAAGGTTATTGCTGTGAATAAGAAAGAGTTTCGGAAGAGTCTTGTGTGATAGTATTGATGTTGAATGAAGGAGAATAACGAAGACCATGGTTTGTTTGTTATGTGTTAAGTTCTATAGGGTTGTGGATACCTTGTTCTTGAGCACAACCTTTTCCATTATACCCAAATTATTTCATGAAATCATATCCTTTTCCATAAAGTTGTTTCAGAACTTTGGAATCGGGGGGTTATTTGTTATTGTTTCCATCAAGGGTGATTGTAGAGTTCGTAGTATTGTCTAAAGTTGAGGTGGATGCTTGTGAAATGTTATCTAAATTTTGCATTGACATAATGGTTGGTTGTTCTTGTTTCTCATCTTTCTTTTGTGTGAGTATGTATTCGCCCATAAATGATGGTGTGAATTCTAAGGATCCCCAATCATCACCAAAGAATTTAGATGTCCATTCCTCATCGTTATGTTCAATTTCAAGAGGATCTATGTTGGAAGTGGGAATCAATGTTGTGAGAGGACTTGTAACCCCTTTTTCAAGGTTCAAACAACTTTCAGGCTCGAGATCGGCTTCAACTTGATAAATGTTATTGTTATAGATATATTTCATTATACGATGAAGGGTTGAAGGCACTGAATTATTCTCATGAATCCATGGTCTACCTAGAAGAAGGTTGTACGAAATATCATAAGGCATGACATGAATAGGAGTTTGCAAAGTAACCACCCACACCGTATTAAGTAAAGTGATTACACTGAGTGGTTGCTTTGTTGTATTATCAAATCCTCAAATAAAGATAGAATCAGGTATGATTTGAGATCTATCTACTTCTAATTAATCAAGGAGACTCACACCACACACATTAAGGGCAGAACCATTAGCTATGAGAGTGTGTTTGATACCTGTGCAATGGAATTGAGCAATTATCATAAAGGCATCATATTGTTTTCGCAACTCCAAAGAAGGGATCTCATGTTAATGGAAAGTAATGTCAAGATTATGTTTGTGGATGAGAGCTGTCACATCATTTGGAGTGGTTTCAAGAGGAATTGTGATTTGTTTTAAGACAAATTGAAGAATATTGTGATGATTTGGTGAATTTTGAAGCAAGTCCCAAAGGGAAATCTTTGTAGGAGTATTCTTTAATTATTTGACAAGATCGTACTCCTTTGTAGGTGGGATGTAATGAGGAGAACTAGGTGGATTTGGTAAAGGTAAAGGGGTTGGTGTTGGTTGTGGCAGTTGTCGATTATTTCAAGTGTTATATGTATGAGCAACAGTATTAGTACTAGATTGTTGTGATACATTAGAGGGATGAAGGGGATGAGAAAGTGGATAAAGAGTAAGTTTAGGCTTATTGGAAGGATGAAGCGAATGCAAAGGTGGATAAAGGGTAAGTTTGGGTTTGGGTGTTCAAAGGTTTATGTGAAGGAGGATAAAGGGTGAGTTGAGGTTGAATATTGTTAACATCCCTTAGCAAGTGAGAATGTTCATTGTTTGTGAATGAGATATTATCTTTGTCTTGCATTATAATTTCCTCCTTATAAGGAGAGTGGGTAGGAGAACAACAAACCACATGTTCATGACAAGTAAGGTTTGGTTCATCCAAAATAACTTCATCACAACTAAGGGGAGTATTAATGGTTGAAATTGTTTGATTATTGATAGTGGGGAGATTAGGGGAAGATTGTATTTGATTGTTGGGTGTTTCTAAGGTTACATTCTCCCGTTCCATGCTCTATAGCATACTAGGAGAGCTTTTAATATGTTCATCTAAGGGTGAAATTTGCAAGTACTTAGCTTCATCACAAGTATGAGGAGGATCAAGGATTGAATTGATTTGGTCGATAAAGTTTTCTGTAAGTTAAAGGAGACAACTAAAATTCTCATGACTCGCACTAATTATGGTTTCTAACAAAGTATCTTCATCACAACTAGGAGAGATACTAGGAGAAGAACAAGTTTGATTATCTAGGGAAAGATCATAATGAGGGTTGTTATAGACTTTAAATATTTGATTATTTAAGACCAATCTATCATCCTCATCATTTATAATCTCATTCTCATGTGTTATAGTATCTTCCCAAAGGGGATGAGGAGAAGGACAAACAAGAGCTGCATGAATCTCAACAATTGTATCTTCTTTCACCAAGATACCTTCGTCACTAAAAGGAGAGGTATTGGGAGAATTACAATCATGATCATCATGAGCGTCTATGTTTGTATACTCTTCTACCACATCAACCACAAAAATGGGAGAGATAGGAAGGAAAGTAAGTTTAAGGCAAGCATTGACACTTTCATTCTCTCGCACTAAGAGATTCTCATAATATTGACATGCAGTGAAGAAATGACAATCATGCTTATTAACTAACATTTTGAAATAACAATCTATGCTAACTCAAAATGCAAAATAAAATGCTGAAATAGAATGCAATTTTCAAAGAACAAGTGACTGATTATACTATGGAATAATATGAGAATGCAAATGTGAAATTTAAACTATGCATGAAATGGACTAATTTAGGCTAGATTTGATGAAATGTATGGTGCAGAAATGCAACTAACTGATATATACAAGTTAAGGCACCAATCAGAAGCCTAAAAACCAATGTTTAAGATCTGGAAAATGTTGTTTCAGGTGCCAGAAGGGACTAATTTTCCCAAGGTGGAGAATGAGTCCTAGTATGAACCTTTTTCAAAAAAATTAGAAATTTCAAGCTGATATGTCAGAATTCTGAGAGCCAATACACATAACTAAATGAAAAATGCAGAATTTCAATAAATCTAAATGAATTTAGATGCAACAAATGCAACCTAAATGCACTTTTTGTGAATGCAAGTTTTAAAACCTAGCATACAAACTAATGCAAATCCAAATGTAGCACAAATGTCAGACTAGATCAATGATAAATGACTCCAAAATTAGATCAAAAAGTATTCTAAAAGGAAGGTTCACCAAAATGAACCAAAGATTTTTTTGGGTCTATGTACTTCTCTTGCACTCTTATGATTTTCGCCTAAAATGAGAGAGCTAGACCTCAAAGATCTAGGAGGTTCATTCAATTAATGTTACGTGTGATGGAATGAAGACTAAATGGAATGATATAAATGCAACTAACCTAAAAAATTGAATGATTAAACATGAAAAACTAATGAAGTATGAAATGTTTGAAAACACATTGTGTATTACTAAAATGAACTAAATGGATGAAATATGCAGAACAAAAAAGAGATGGATAAAATTAGAGGGCACCTGGGAAAAATGTGATGAATCTGGAATGTCTGGAATGCTGATTGATGATGTTTCTCAAGCCTGACAGGACTCATTCACCATCTAGGGAAAATCAGTCCCTGTTCTAGTGAAAACTCCTAGAAATAGGTTTTTGTCTCCTAAGAGTTGGATTCTAATAAAAATAGTTTTTAGGCCCATAGATGGGACTAATTCACCATGCTTGGTGAATCAGTCCTCCTTCAGGTATCCGAAAAGTCATGACTTGATTCTGTAGCTTTAGATCCACCTTTCTGTCTTCTACAAGTGTCTGCTTCAAAAAATGTCAGAATTGTGTCTGAAGATGCCTTTTTCTTGATATTTTGACTTGAATGACTCTGAAATGCAATCTTCAATGATTCTCAAGCCTCCAAAGGATCTAAATTTTCATACAAACAAAACAAGAAAGAGAAATTGTTGATGGTTAAGGTATGGGGTTTTGCATTTGTGAAACCCCTTTTAGGTAATTAAACCAAAATGATGAAATGAAGGAATGAAGCATGAAAAAATGGAGTAAATTACCTTGCAATGATTATTGATCTTGTAATTCTACATTAATACATGAAGATTTAAATCCTTGGATGATACTTTAGAAAGCTAACTTGAAGACTTCTAATGAAGAAACCCTAAGTTATTTGACTTGAAATGAAAGATAGATGATGAATAATGATAAGAGATGTGATGATGAGTTGTTGGATGTTGTTGTTAGATGTAAAATGAGGGTTAAAATACTTATTTATAGACAATTGTGCCTTAGTACTCGATAATACCTCATCATAGGCTGACATGTAGTAAAAATAAACTTTAAATTTCACTTTTTCCTACTCAAAGGTCAAAATGGGGGCCAAATAGGACTCATTTGCCTCACATGGTGAATGGGTCCCACCTAGATGGGAGTGATTCACCATGCATGGTGAATGGGTCCCATAGGGGCCATTCCAACACTTAAGAAGCCAAGAAATTAGGAAATAAGATCTAAAATGCCATCTTGTCAGTTATTTGATCAATTAAAGCCTCAGGATGCACAATATGGGTCAATAGAGGTCTATTATTGATGATGTAAATGTTAAATAGGGATTGGGACACATAATTCAATGTGAAAGTGTGATTAAATGCACTTTACAACACTAAAATTAGGTCCACAGCCTAGAGGGGCACAAAAACCAATGTGAATGTGTAAATCACACTACAACACTAGTTTAACATTAAGTTTACATTAAGAACCTTCTAGATTGATGTAACAATGTTATTGAACAAATTTTATAATGTTGAATTAGGGAGAAATAAGTTAATTAAGTCTAGAAAATCATGAAAGTCCTTTACAAGACTTTACAACACCTTTACAAGATGTCATTAAAATAATTTTATTTGATATGCAAGGGTCGAAGACCTAGTGTGGACACATAAAATACCTCACAACACTAGATTAAGGCCTCATTAAGTCCAATTAATCCCATGTCAAGCAAAGGGTCCATTTTTCTACGAAACATCTTAAGAGACTACCACTAAATAATATATCTTCATCTATGGTGTTCAATTTATTACTTTCATGAAGTTGCATAATTCATTCCCATTTCTTTGCATTCTCAGCTTCACGCTCCTTTGATGTTTGAGTCTTTGGCTATTTCCTTGGAAAGATGTTGAATTTTGTATCAATCATGAAAAATACATGGAGATTAGTCAAATCATGGTATGATAAAGCATCAAACCACAACCAAATTTTTTTTTAATATGTAATGAAAACCACCAACAAGCCACCACAAGATAAAGAGTCCATAAAAGTGCAACATAAAAATTTGTAAACTAGTGGAATCTAGGGGTTCAATAATTAAAATAAGTAGCATGTAAGGGTGTGTTGGTATGCAAATTTTAAGAAAAATGGAATACAATTTTACAAGTCCATGAAATGAAATATTGAAAATTAAGTCCTAGGATTGGGTCTTGGATTTATAATTATTCTTAGAGATATAACCTATAGTGGCAACAAGGGGTGGAGTGTAATGGCATG
>VDFB02245274.1:0-16007 GCA_007258455.2 Sequoia sempervirens | reverse complement strand
ATATTTCTGATCGTATTGATTAAATATTAATTAATTAACGTTTATAATATAAAGTTATAATTTAATATTATAACTTAAGTGGTTTTCCTTGAAGGGGTGCGCCCAACATCAGAAGGGGCCAAAAAGTCATTATTAAAAGTAATTAAAATATTCAGTGATGGACTATTGAAATATTAAAATATTAAAAACGTGAATATTTTAATGAAACCCTATTTTCAAGCAAATCGCACTTTTCAGCCTATTAGTGGATTTTGCCTTGGAAATTGTGCATTATGAGATTATTGAGTTTGATATTGATCAATTTTTGGTCTGAGCCTGAGACTTAGGGTTTCACGTTCGATTCCTTGGAGAACGAGCCATCTCCAGCGGAAAGCAATTCAGAGAGTGTGCAATATCACTCGATCTATTGCCTACAGAGGTTTTCTTACTCAGAGGAAACTACAGAGCTTCAGAGAAATTCACATCTTCAGTTGTTGTCAGTTGATTGCTTTCAGAGACCATCAAATAGCATGGCGTACCAGTTGCAGAGCACCAGACAGTGATTTGGAAGAGGCCGTACCATATTTAATTCTGATTTCTGACAGGCCGTACCTCTGTCAGGGCCGTACTTCTGTCATAAAGTCGACTTCATCAAATAAAATCAACGCCTCTGTCATAGGGTTCCAGCTTGCTCTGAAAGAGGCGCCCATACCAGTTGATCAACCTATGCACGCCAGAAGGAAGGAAAGAGATCACATTCATTTCTGCTGTATGGATTTGTACTTTCAGCCGTACCAGCAAACCAGGTTCTTTTCCCAATAAAAATTCTTCTTTTATTCATTGCTTCTTCTGGGTATCATTGTAATCACTTGAAAAGTTGAATAAAGGTTACTGGTGTTGTTAGTATTGTATTTCCAGAGCTATTGGATTTTTAGAGAATTTATTTCCATTTATTAGCATTTATTGTCAAAATCGTACCTTCTCATTATTGCTTCAAAAACACAAAAAAACTCAAAAACCTAAAAACGTCAGAAAAACTTGAAATATCCGTCAGAGCAGTAACAGGGGGAAACCAGGGGTTTCTACAACCCTTCACAAAACACCCCGTAAGGCCTTTAGAGTCCAACAAAATGCACCCTTTTTCAACAAATCCGTCATAGGTGCTGCATGACGTGAATAACCATTCACGAATCTGTGATAAAACCCACACAAACCAAGAAATCCTCGCAGCTGTGTAAGGTTTGCCGGAGTAGGCCAATCTATAATAGCGCGGATCTTCTCAGGATCCATCCGCACTCCCTCTGCACTGATGATATGACCTAAGTAGAGCAACTCGGTCATCCCCAAATCACATTTGGACTCCTTGGCATACAAGGACTCCCTCTCCAAAATATTGAGCACGGTCTCCAAGTGAGCCAAATCCTCCTGCCAAGTCCTGCTGTAAATAAGAATGTCATCGAAAAAGACCAGTACAAATCTCCTCAGCAGTGAATGGAAAACCCCCGGGTTTCATAGTGGATCAAATGTCAGCTGGTGCTAGTGAGGCCAAATGGTATCACCACAAACTCAAAGTGCCCACAATGACAACGGAATGCAGTATTCTCAATGTCCTGCTCACGAACCCTAATCTGATGATATCCTGACCTTAAGTCTATCTTCGTGAAGTAGCATGCACCATGGAGCTCATCAATAAGCTCATCTATACGAGGTATTGGGTACCTGTTTTTGATAGTCCTCTTATTCAGGACTCTGTAATCGATGCACATGCGAAGGGTGCCATCCTTCTTCTTCACTAGAACAACTGAAGAAGCGAATGGTGATTTACTAGGTCGAATGTGACCCATCGCAAGCAACTCCTTGATCGTCTTCTCTATCTCATCCTTCAACCTCTTAGGATGCCTGTAAGGAGTGATCATGACGGGCTTAGCGCCCTCCTCAAGCTCTATAATGTGCTCAATGCCCCTGTCTGGAGGTCTCCCTGGTGGAATATCACTGAATACCTTCTCATGCTTGACTCTCAACTGCTGTATGTCAGGATGATACTCAGTCTTCTGCTGTCCCTCCTGTATAGGTGCCAATGTGCACTTGGCAACCCACTCTACCATGTCGTGTCGCATGAGTCTCTCCATCCGACGAAAAGAAATAGTTTTGATGTTGCTGTCTCGAATTTCCTTGAGAATGTGTCTTCCCATCTACATCAAAACGAATCTCCATGTCCTTGAGACGAAGAGTGACTTCCTCAAGTGAATGAAGCCACTTCATGCCCAAGACTAAGTCGATATCCCCCATGTTCACCACGTAATAATCAGCCTTGAACTCATAGTTGTTCAAGCCAAGGGAAGATCCTGCACCATCCGTTTCACACCTCGAGAGTAACCATCTGCCACCTTAACCCTAATGCCTTCGAACTCCTCAGTTATGAGTCCGCGCTTCTCCACAAATCTAGCATCAATAAAATTGTGTGTGGCTCCTGTGTCAAGAAGGGTGATGACCCTCTGTCCTGCCAAAACTCCACGAAGTCTGAAAGAACCTTCCTGCTGAATGCTAGATAGACGTGCCCTCCCTAATCAAGCTCGGATCGTCGCCTTAGCTCCCAAGCCTCCCACTCTTAACCCCTCTAACTCTCCGGCCGGAATTCTCTGATTCCGAATCCTCTGTAATAAGCCCACATCACTCGATTGGCCTTGCCCTTAGGCCGCAAAGGACAATCATGGTTGGCATCATAGGGACCTTTGCAGTAGAAGCAAAGCTTCTTCCTGCGTAGATCATTAAGAGCCTCTCGATCCAAAGGTGGTGCTACTGATTTGCCCTTTGAATCATTCTTAAAATCTGATTTATCTTTGTTAAAATCTGATTTCTCTCTGTTTTTGTTGAAGCCCTTATTGTCCCTGAATGAAGAAGTGCCTCGGAGTTGAATGAAGAAGTACTGAGTTGAATTTATTTTGTTAGGGATATGGAGTCTTATACTTCTAAAACTAAATTCCATTCCAAGGGATTTATGCATGAGAAAGACAAAGAATGCAATGTCCCATTTTTGATGGTGAGAGAATAATATTATTTAATTCCCAAAAGTTAAAATATCAAAAAGAGAATTAAAAAATTATTTAATGTTATTTCCTAAAAATAATTAAAAGGTAATAACTAAATAATTGATAAAGTGACTTTAGGAAATCAATATTAATTAAAGTTAAGTGGTGTGGAAAGGAGCTATTTTGTTCATGACAGAGAGATGTTGGCCATTATGCACACCTTCGCCAAGTTTAGACGATATCTAGTTGGGGGAAAATTTGTTATTAAAATTGACCACAATAGCATCAAATATTTCATGAACCAGAAGGACCTCAATGATAGTCAGCAGAAGTGGGTAAGTAGACTATAGGCATATGATTTTGACATTGTGTATGTGAAAGGGAAAAAGAATGTAGTTGCTAATGCACTATCTACACTTGTGCATTTATGAGCTTTTGCTTTGGGAGAAGAGAAAACCAGGGTTTTATGCATTATTGGGTCTTGGAGAGCATAGCATCGTCATGATTCTGCTTCCTTAGGGTGTGAGAGACCATCTGAAGGTTGCACATATAGGTGGTTGCAATCTATAATGTCCCCATTTTAGCCATACGCTGTTCTGTGTCTGATAGCCTATTTTTGAAACCCGTAGGCTAGTCATAAGCTGAAATTAGGGTTTCCACTTCTGAGGAGGTTTTGAGGTCTTGCATGTGAGAGTTTCTAACGCATGTCTAGTGGAGCTTTTTGGGTTTTTGGAGAGCTTCGTGATGAGGTAGCATGCATGACAGGATATTGACTTACATTCTCGGCTGCTTTTGGAGGCTTGCATGTTGGAGTTTTTTAGTTTGGATTTTAGATTCCTTCTGGGTTTTCAGAGTGCTTTGCGATGATGTGACATGCATCAAGAACGGTGGACTTTTCTGAACTTGCTATTTTTAGTAAGTTATGACAGCTGCTCGGTTTGTGCTCAAAATGAGTTTGGAACAACTTACTATTTTTAGTAGTGCTATTTTTAGTAGGGTTTCTACAGTTTAGTTTAGTGGCTATATCTGGTAGGTCAGTTTGAGCAGTTGGGTCTCCAACACCCTTGGTGCTAATTATAGCAGGTTTTCAGCAAGCTAGTTCCAAGTCTATTTCTGGCAGGTCAGTTGGAGCAGTTTGATTCTTCAGTACTTCTGAGCTATTTTTGGCAGGTTTGAGCTTGAGTTGGGCGCTTCACTTGTGGAGGTAAAATATTTTAATAAAGTGAATTTTGATAAGGCTTGGTGGACGCCTTAAGGAGAAATAAGTGATTTTATTAAAGTCATTCACTTTATTATATTTGGACGCCATTTTATACTTTATTAGCAAATTTAATAAAGTATATTACTGTCTTGATGTTGGACGCCTTGGAGACATGGGGAAATGAAATGCAAATGAGATAATATTTTGAGGAGATATATTATTTTATAAAGTATTTCACTTATCATTATTTGGATGCCACGTGATAATTTATTAATATTTTTGATAAAGTGTATTATTTCCTTGAGATGGACAACTTGGAATAAGGTGATATGAAATGCAATTTGGAAAATGTTGGAAAAGTGAATGTGAATTTGGGTTTGGCGTCCATTTGGAGGGAGAGTGAATTTGAATTTGGAGACAAAAAAAACTATAAATAAGAGTGCTGGGCTCTTTGTTTTTCATCCATAGAGAAAATATACTGTAATGTTGCCGAAATGGTGAGTGAGTTGCTTTGAGGAATGCATACCTCCTAGCTTGGCTTAGCTTCTTGCTTGAAAGATAGCAACTAGTTAAGATTAAGGTTGTTCTTGACTCTTGAGAGAAGATTGAGCACTTGAGATGGAGTTTTTTGGAGTTTTTGAGTATTTCTAAGTTTTTTGGTCTAGTATAGCTGAAAATAGTTTTTGCTCATAAGTCTTAGAATAAATTTTATATTGTTCTGGGTAGTTTGCTTATGTCATTGTCATCCTTGGGCGCCCCCTTTTGGAGATTTTCAGATTTTATTATGCAGATTTGGATTTTATCTTGTAGAAGTCGCCCCGCTTGAGGCCATACCATTTCATCTTACCTGGAAAATATTTAGAAAATTCATTGAGTAGTTGTTGCAGCCATTTCTTGGTCATAACTTGGTCGCCATCATCCTAGGAGTTCATTGCACTTGGTCTCATGTCATTTGAGTGAGTTTGGAGTGAGTTACAAGCATTTTAGTGGGTTTCAGTGTTGCTGGTTTGTGCATTTTCAGTTGCAGGTTTGTCATATCAGATTGTAGAAGTTCAGATTTTGGGTTGCATTTTCAATGTTGATGAGTCGTGGATGTTGGAGAATTAATCATACAGTTGTTGCATTGATTTGACTATTGTAATACTTTGTAATTTGCAGATTGTTACATTGTAAGGTTGCAAATAGTAGTACTATTTCAGTCATCTAATTTAGCAGTTACTTAGTTCTCTTTAAGCAGCAAACATTAACAATCTTTGGACGGTTTTCCGCCATAGAAAGCAAATGAACAAATACACTTAAGCTCTTGGACGGTTTACCGCCAAGAAGGAAAATATTCGGATTGTTATTTCATTGTAATAGTTCCTGCTAAATAAGTGGTTGAGCCTTCTTTCTTTCAGTTCCTTTTTTGCTCTCGCTGAATAAGTGGTCGAGCTTTCATTTCAGTATTTTACTTCATTTGAGCACTAATGATCCCCTTTGCCATATGTTAGCACCTCACCCACCTCGGGTCTTGAGTGCACATTCTTGGTGTTGGGTTACTTTTCGGCATTGTAATCTTTTAGTTTCTACTGACGATCCTCGACGCCATATGCTCACACCTTGCCCTACGTTGACGTACTGGTGTACATTCTTGGCGTAGAGTTACTTTCCAGCAGTTGATTTGGATTGAGCTAACCTTAATGGGTGCTTGTTGTATTGGGTTGTTCATTGAAAAATTGAAAATAATTGGTTTGGCTCATTACACAATCAGTAGTCACATTGGAGTAGATTTGGAAAATTTTTCTTAAGGGTTTGTGAAGAATAATATCTGACGAACAAGGCTTATTTGCTGTGAAGGATTTATTGCTGCTACAACCTATTTACACAGCCACGTGGGAGTCTTTGAGGGGAATATTACTAGCTGATCAGAAATCGATTGAAGAAGACTCAAGGGTTTGAGTGCATAGTCCAGTTTATTGAAGAAATTAACATTGAAGGTCAGTATATGCTGCTATAATTACCAGGCCGTACCAATCATGTCTGCCAGGCCATACCATCTCACCTCAGCTGGGTGTGTTGTCTCAAGGGTGAAGCGCTTGAGTTAGGGATCTGAAAACTTCTACAATTGGGGTGGCTGAGTTGAGGTTATCAATTGCTTCATAAATCTGATAGAGAAATCTGCAGCTAGTGCTAGACATCCATGGCTTCAATGGTTTGTTGTTATGTATTTCCAGAATCTTCCTTCTTCCGTCTGGGTATGATGTCCAATAATTACTCAAGCATTATATGAAGAGCTGAATTAGATATATTGTATTTGCAAACTTTTATAAATTCTGATCTGAACATATATATAAGAGGTTAGCTACAGCAGTTGATTTTCCATTGCAATAGTTAGTCAATATTCTTTCTCTGCATTGGTATTTCCATTTTTGCTTTACCTGGCCATCTATATCATTGACATCAAAACAAGGCAAAACTTTCAAAACTCAAGCAAAAATATTCAGGTGGTCACCGGTTAGCAAGTGTCCACCTGGGGTGGGACATTACATAGTCATTCCTCTATGCATATCTTCTGCATTTTTAACTTAAATTTTCACTGCACCTTTTGTCATAGATACAGAATTTGGCTCTAATTTCTGTGCCATACATCGTTGTACCATTTTTCTGTCTTTTTGGCCTTTCTTTCACAGTTTTTGAAATTTTAGCAGAATTTAGATCATGCACCATATCTCTATTGGATCCCTTATATCATGTGGCATTGTTCCATCTAGAGCATTGGGAGCTAATATTATCTTACAGTTTTTTTTTTCTCAGCAGTTTATCGTGCATATTATTTATGCCAGTAGCCCTTTATTCCTTTAGGGCCAACAATTCTTTTATGTCAGTAATATCTATACAGCAGTTCAAATCATGTGTGGACGCACAAGAAGGCATGAATAACTCAATAAGCCTTTTTTGTCCCATGCATCTTTTTCCCATATTCTATCAAATTTATCTTTCTGTACCTTTTTCACCTAGTCAGTTTTATGATCTGACTGAATGCTGAGCTTACATCTACTTGCAACCAGATGTCCACCCTTAATGTAATGGCAGCTTCATGGGTAACATATATTATTATGCTGACATGCCATTGATAATTGTGTGTAGCTCTCTAATTTCTGATTGAGATGATTATTAATAACAGCAAATTTTAGTATAATGCTATTGTTCCTGCACATTTTGGAAAATGCTAAAACATCAAGCTGTACTGTTATCGATATTACCACTTTTCCAGAAGGAATAAAACAAAAGCTATGTGTTAAATATAAGGTGATTGTGTTGATAATATTGTTAAAGAAATGTGTACCTTCTTAAATGGTCTAATAAGAACAAAACTTTGTCCCACTCTATTCACATGAGAATTTGTTGCTAGGAAGAAGCAAATTTGAAAAATGGGATTCTTACTACAATATCTCTATTAGTCTTCAATCATCTTGTATATGATTAGTGCAGCATATTGCAGAGACATTTTCAAAAGCTCAGGCACTATCATTTTCCATGATGTAAATACAAATACTTTTTTCTTGAATCAATATGATTCTTCAATGAGGAAATTTATAGTGGTATTTTAATGGGCATTTTTTATGTGATTCAGGTGGAATGCTCCAATCCATCTGCGCTGCCGGAGCCTGGAAAAAGACAGTCAATCGAAGAACCATTTGTCAAGGTTGTAGCCTTTCAGATTATTGAATATTGATCACAAACATCTGTGTAATTTAATTTTAATCTTTCATGTTTGATTTAATGATATTGGTTATAATTTTCAACTAATCTGGATATAGTTTTTTGTAAAGCATGCTAAAACATGTAATATGATTGCTATTTACAGATTGAAATGTTTACTCCTAAAGAGCATATTGGTTCTCTTATGGAGCTTGCTCAAGATAGGCGAGGTGAATTTAAAGAGATAAAGTACATAAATGAAAACCGAGTTTCAATTGGATATGAATTACCACTAGCAGAGGTATTTCAAAGTTCTACATTATTCAACTGTGAAAATATGGATTGGATAATTTTTCTTGTGAGATATATGGGATGCTTCCTCACTGCTTACACCTTACATTCTAATTTGTCTTTTATTCACATTGACCAATATTTGCTACTTGATGTGATTAATAAAATTTCAATTTCAATTTCTAGGTTTGATCTCAAGAATGAACGCTGTCTTCCTCACTGTATGTTGGCCTGTTCATTAGATGGCGGGGGATTTCTTTGATCAACTCAAATCAAGAAGCAAAGGTTATGCTAGTATGGAGTATTCATTTGTTAAGTAAGTATCAGCCACTGGTCAATAATACCTTCATTGTCTATTGGTTTCCAGAAAGGCACATTTTTATTTTAATTGAAGAAAAATATCTTTTCATGCTTTGTGCTTAGTTTTGGTAGTTACCATGAAAATGGCCTTAACAGTTTGATTATGAGGCTTTGGTAGTGTTTATTTGAGTTGTGAGGATGGGGATGGGTTTCTAGAATGACAACTTTTTTGTGAATTTCTAGGTTGGTGGGGTGATGAATATTAAAAATAAAATAATATATAAAAACTAATATTTGAATTTTTAAAATATGGACAAGTTAAAAATACCTAAAAATAACTTAAACAAACCAAAAGACACTGAAATTCAAATTTATAAAAGTATAGTAGAATTCATTGATTCTTGCTTGATAAGGGGCAAGAAATATAATGATGTAGTAATCATTATAAAATCATTTCATAAAATATTTAAAAGGAATTCTTTATCTGCTTTAATGATATAGTGTATAGGGATTGATTTGAAAGAAGGCTTAGTTTGTGCAAAAGACATCATAATATGTTATGAAGTGAAGGGACTCTCCTAGGAATGATGTGAAGTGTGCAAAGGAGGTATATCGTGAAGACATTTGCTTGGGTTCGGTTTGAGCTTGTTTTAAATAAAGGTTCTTTTAGATTAGATGTTAGTTGTTTACAACATGGTGATAATCTTTTTTATGTGGGGCTGGTGAGATTTTTGTTGCCAAAATCTAGTGCTTTGATCCCATTTTTTGTTGTTTTTGGGTGCCGAACCCAAATTACTGTTGGCAAAAACAATCCATTGGTTTGATAATGCTAGTCAATTTGATACATTGATGGTGATAATCATAGACATAATAACTAAGTTGTTGAATTGGGTAAGGGTGTAGGTACGTGGATACGGTATGCGGGGGTAATAGGATTTTTTGGGGAGGGGTTGTGCGGGGAGTTGGGTGTTGGAGTACAATACCATTGAGAGGAGGGGTGTCAGTGGTATGACAAATTTAAACTTAATTCAAATAATCTCTTTCAATTATTTTGAACATATGGAATGCAAATTTCAGATTTGGTCATTCATCAAATAAAGACAACATGCTTGTAAAGCCTTCAAACTTTGAATGAAAAAGAGCATAATTAGATCACACAAACTGAGAACACCATAACACAATTTTTATGAGTGGAAAACCCTCATAGGGATGAAAAACCACTCGGGAAAATGCCTCACTAGCTTAGTAAAAATTCCCTGTTTATAGAGCCTCACTGGCTACTTTTTATGCCTCATTGGCAAAGCCTCATTGGCTACACAACATACCTCACTGGCAAATACAACCTCACTAGCAGTTCAGCAAAGGAACAATTTAGCCTCAGTCACTTGTGTATTTTTTTGAGAGGTTTAGGGCTTCTGTAGGGGCTATATTAGTTGTAGATATTGGTTGTATCAATCAGAACAATCATTATTGTTTATGAAAATATTGGTGTGCCCAAGAAAACTGGTTGTATCATTCAGAACAATCACATGCTTTGTCTTTTCTAAATGTTGCAATGAACCTTGCCCAAACTGATTTTAAACTTGCTGTTTATGGCTCAAGGAATATTGTCAAACAGTTTGCATCCAATCTTCTAACTTGCTGGTTGTTGTTTCAGATTGATCTATTTGCTTTGAATTTGGATTTCAGTTAATGCAAATGCTTGAAATGGATGCTAAAATGTCTCAACTACAAGTATATCATGAAATGCAAGTGTTTTCGTAATTTTTCAAGTGCAATAGATGACTTAATCTAATGCAATTCAACACCTACAGCCATTTGGCATTTTAACAAACAATTGGCATACAAACTTATATGCTGGAAATGAATACTATTTAATTGACATTACGTCAAACATATTTGTTGGCATAACAACTAACACCTCTGGAGTGCAAGTTAGTACGAACAGCTATGCACACTACGCAATGAGTGCTCTTCAAATTAGGAGGGGAAGCTCCCTCGTTGTGCTTGAAAAGGGAAATAAACTAAACTATATCCTGTCTTTTTGTCTCAGCTGTAAGAGGTACACGGCTTTCAAGAAAACTCTATACGTTGTAGCTAAGTATATTCTGGTTTCGCAAGACTTAACTACAACACACAAAACTAAGTAACTTAAACTATCCAATCCCCTCAAGAATTCAGAGCATGAGGAAACGAAGCAGGAATGATTATCTGACGATAAACCGGGTACAGACTCACAACGTGAAGGCAAGGTGGCGCGACTATCTGCTTGTTTGAATAGGCTTATTATTCACACACATCACACGATAAACAAGTACAAATTCTCAACTTGAAGGCAAGGTGGCACATCTATCAGCTCAATCTGAACAAGTTTATTGAACACAAAATATGAAGGATAGCCAACTAGGACAATAGATTGCATAGGTGAGACACGCATACAAGCTACAATCAAACTAGCCACTATATCTAACTAAAGCAAGAATTCACCATCATAATTGCATGAAACCCAAGTGGCATAACAATTCATCATAATAGTAAATACTCATGAACATATATAGAATGAGCAATATTGAAGGCAAGGTAGGCGCAACATATATTTCTCTCTCGTGCAAAAGTTATGTACAAATGAGCAAAAACTCTTATTTATAGACATCAAAAGGTGTAGGGAACTCTAAAATCACCTTGAGTCAACTACAGTCTTGCAATGCATGCAAGATTTATTGCTAAACCCTAATAAAGCAAATTATATAGTTAACTGGAAAACTACCATCAGTTAACCGGTACATCTAATCTAAATGGACAATGTGCAAGCGTGCACGTCCATATTGAAAACAAGTTAACTGGAACACTACCATCAGTTAATGAAAACCCTAAATGCAACTCCAAGTGAACATAGATGATCCCATAATAGACATGCATGAGATGTGATAGCGAGTTAACTTGAAAAGTTAACACCAAGTTTAACTCCTGTGTTTAATGTCTATCCTGAGAGGTGGGAACTGAAGTCTATTGGACGTGATCTCGAGCAACCAACCCCTCCACGAGGTTGTTGACTGTCACCATCTGGGGGTTGTCACATGCCTTAACTGATAATTCTGCTTATCAACAACCTAAGCAATCTTGGAAATCTTTACACACTCAAACTAGGATTTCACTAACTTATAACTTTGGCGGCTTCGTAACTAAAGTGATGGCCACCATCTCTTTTGCAGCTTGATGTCTCTAACGCTTTTCCTTAATGAAAGAGTGTTGCATGACGAAACTGCGAGGTTTGACTGCGGACACTCTGGTTGTGAGAAATGCAAACAAACTTGCTGCACACGCAAAATTCCAATGATATCAACCCTCTAAACTGGCTTTGGAAGACAATCAGCCATACGAGGCATGCAACCATATGGATTTGAGTGACTACGCTTGTCAACACCCTGAATGCACTTGAAAAAAATCGGTCTCAGCTTTTTTGATGAAATCATGAATTAAGACTGATTTGGTCTTGAATTCAGTCTGTGTGAACTGCACTCTGAAAAACTTGCCTGTTGATTGTAAACACGGCTATGTTCTGACAACTTTTTTGGAAAGCTAAAAATAGCCCCCTGAGGCTAAAAATAGCCTTTCGAAGGGTAATTTTCAGTGAAAAATTTGAGATATGGGTTTTGTCCAAAAAAAGATTCTAAGACAACCCAGAACGTCAGAAATGCGAAAATCTGGCTTCTACTCAACTATGCAAGGAATTTTCAGTTGAGAAAATTAGAATCTCAAGAACTGATGCTCTGGAGTAAATTTTCTTGAAAAATTCTGGCACATGGGTTTTCTCGAGGAAGCTATTCTAAATAGACCCAGATGATTTGTTTTGCCAAAATTTTCCTGTTTCTTGAACATGCAAGTGAATTTAAGACAAAAAAATGGAAGAAGTTGAGAAGAAGAAAGATGTTTTTTTTTTATGTTTTCTTCTGCCAAAATTGCCACTTGGTCTTGAAATTCGTTGATAAATCTGGACTTGTACCTGCAAAAGGAATAGCTGAAGGAAATTCACCTTTGCTCTGAAGAATTACGAATTTGCTCAAGCTGTGTAAATGAAATATGACCCAATGCTTGAATTAATAGAGCAAAATCACACCATAAAAGCATGACTGCAAGAATAGAACCTAAACTTTGAAAAGAATTCTTCTGATTGGACCCCCTCCAGTTAAACTGAGACTGACTCGAGGTTCGGATTACATAATAATAATAAAATACTCAGTTGACATGTAAATTACAAATTAAACATTAAAAAGGCGCCAATATTAAATTCTTGAAGAAAATCGCCATTTTTAATGTTTTGCATGCAAAACTTGAATTAAATATTATTTTTAATCAGTTAGCAAAAGCTCAATATCTAGATTCCGAAAAGTCAAAAATTAACTCTCCAAGCGTCCATTTGCACAAGTTATGAGATTTTTCGCTAACTTCCTACTTTATAGCTGATTGCAAAGTTACAGTTGACCATATTCAGCACTGATTTCCGGATGACTGAGTGATGCCGTGACTGAGCTGAGATATCCATCGCGAAGCCTGCAGAGCAAGGAAGAAATGTCTGTTGGGAGCTAGAACTGCAAAATCCATCATTTGACACCTCAAAGAATTAGGCGCCTTTGATTAAATTGATTTTACGACACCAGACTTAGCCATTTCTCTATTCTGCCATCCGATGCTTCAAACGGCTGCTGACGATGAACGAAGAATCCTGGTGACTGGATGATGGACTCACTGCGTGACTGGAAGTATTCCGCATCCAATGACTACATGGAAGGCACCAGAGAACTGTATTAAGGACCTTAAAAGGAAAATCGCCCCTGGCCTGTGAAGGCTCAAACATCATTTTGTCAAAAGTTTGACTTTCAACCAGATGCCCTACTTTGACCCCTAATATCGGGAGCTGGAGTGCTCCAATTCGCATGCTGTCTGTCTCATTGCATAGCTAGAGCAACTTACAAGAGATGTCTCTAGAGGTGACGAAGTGAGAAAACTGCTTCTAAGACCTCAAAGAGACGATAGCCTTTTTTATTTAAAATATATGCTCCATACTTGGCCATTTTCCGTACGTCTTCACTTTTTTGCATTCTACAAAGACCTCGCACGTATGAGCGTTTGCCAAATCCCGTAGGCTAACGGTTGGGCTCGTTGGATAGCTGGAGTAATTCCTCACAAGTCTCGTGAAGACTTCGAAAGCTAAAAACTCCATTTGATAGGCCTAAAGGCTAGGTGTCCCTGGCCTACAGAGGCTACGATGTATGTTTCATGTTTCTCCACCCTCTGATTTATGTGCCTAGGATCGCTGCCACGATCTCTCAGAATATCGGATTGACAAGTTGACTGGTGAGTTGCGAAGCCGGACTAGAATATCATAGATGTCATGAAGACCTTATCTGCAATTTCATCCATCTCAGGGGTTATCTTGAAGGGCGCCCCTGGGCTAGAGGGGCACAGTTTTTCCATTTGAGAATTTTCTGTGATGTGAAGCCTTCTCGTAACCTCATCTTCTAACCTTGATTGCCGGAGCTCTGGGTCTTGGATGTTTGCATTTGATAGCTCATCAGATAGCTAGACTAGTTGTGAAGAGATTAAATGCATTAGCAAGCAAAAATAACCAAATCTGGACCTTCAAAGAGAAGGGTGCCCTTGGGCAATAGGGACTCAAAAGTTGTGAATTGACCATCCTTCATAATATGCAACCTCTTGTACCTTCAATTTTTGACATCAGTTGCTGGAGTTCTGCAACTCGGATGACTTCGCCGGATAGCTCGTCAGAAAGCTGGGCTAATTGTGAAGAGATTGACTACATTTATAAACATAAGTAACAAGATCTGGGCTCTCAAAGAAGGGCACCCTTGAGCTATAGGGGCGCAAATCTTCATTTTGCTAAAAATCTTCATCAATTTTTGTCTCTGTAAACACCCTTCTGGCCACTAAAACGACCATGTAGGAGTATAATTTCATCGTGAAGTGTTTCCTCATCATCACATGTCTCGTTCTAAGTCCTAGGTTTTGATTCTGAGCTCCAGGTACTGACCATCAGCTGCTTTTGACTCACACAACATTGACCAAAGTCCATGCTTGATATTGCCCAAAAACTGTATTTGACATCATTTAACAAGGTTTAGACTCTTTTAAGCAAAATGCCTTAATGAAGCAAAAAATTTGGTTTGGGTACAACAATATTGTATACAACTATGACCCCCTTTATTCAAATGTTTCTCCAATACAAATGCTGATCACAAAATTGCCAAGACTCTTGGCTTTACAATGAAAATGCACTTCTAAAGTCTGAATACTAATGGCTGCAACTACACTATTCAAATGCTCATATGCAAATATCAAAAAGAACCTGATCATAATAAGCGCCCTTGAGAGAGGATGCTATGGCAGCCTTGTTGGCTTGGAATGAAGCTTCAAACATGCCAACCATGCCTCCAATGGAGCCGCCCCTGTTTTTGCTTGCAACTGATTAAATAAATTTGTAGCAGCCTTCAATCTCCCCCAAAAGCAACAGAAATCATTGGCAAGCACTAAGAAATTGTCGAACCTCGGTGGGTTCTCGATTCAAACCCTAACCGATATTTTGATTTTGTAATTTTTTTTTTTGATTTTTGAGGTTTTCAGGCAAATGATGAAAAATGCGATTTTGCTAAGAAATGCTTAGAAAATTCCAAATAAATTCTAGATCGCCAAATAAGCTTAAAACTTAATCAAATAATGTAGGCGCTTCAATATATTGCACTTCCAGATGGTTTACAAAAGCCAGATTCAATGTATGAAGGAAATACAAATTTAATAAATAAAGAAGACCTGATTTCTTTAATGGCGGCTGAAGCAATAATGATGAATGTGGAATAAAAACGGCAAGCATGCAGCTCCAGTTTAGAACCTCCAAAATGTCCAAGAACCAAGGCGCCCCAACACACAACTGTCGGAAGGCGCCCCAACACACAACTGTCGGATGCTGAAGACCCAAGATGATTTCTTCTGGAGATGAAAAGTACGGCTGGCTGGTGCAGATCTGTACGGCCTGACAGCAAGAAGGTACGGCCAGAAATAAGAGGTTCTCCAAGTTCACAAAAAACAATGCAAACTCCTCAGCTAACCAAAGCGACCAAGCCACAAACACCAGAAGATAATAAATGTATGCGTTCCTCTGGAGAAGAGGTAGTACGGCCTGGAAAAATACAGAAAAGTACAGCCTGCTGCAATAAATGACAAGGTACGGCCTCCCAAGGAAAATGCCAGATCTCTGAATGAAGTTCTCTGATGAAGTCGCCCTCTCTGTCTGATGATTATCTCTGTGAATCTCTGCTAAATACAATGAATAAGCTCAGTCTGTGATCCCTGTGTGAAATCACCAAGTGCACGCTTCAGCTGGTATTGCACAGCCTCAGTCTGCCTGATCTCTGAAGAGTTTTCGTTCTTCAGAAACGTTCGTTTGCCATGAAACCCTAAGGTTTGCAAACTCCAATGCTCAGAGCAAAAGACAAATCAGAATAACATTTCAT
>VDFB02245271.1:0-17791 GCA_007258455.2 Sequoia sempervirens | reverse complement strand
CTAAACTTTATGAAGTCAGTCCTGATAAAAACCACAATGTATTTTATTCATATCTCTATCAAATTACAAAAACTTAAAATCAAAAGAAATTAGTGTGGGTCCATATAGAAGTCTGCAGTAGCAAATTTGAATAAAAACACATAGAAAATGGAAGGTTTCTTATCACTTTCTAGCAAAAATGAACACCAGAACCCTGCCCTGAGATTTTTGAGGCATATTCAAACCTTACACAACCAAAATCAACCAACACAACCGACTCAAACAACCTTTTGAACTACTTGACTGTTGGACTTCCATTTCTTTACATTTTTTACATTCTTGCACATGACAACATTTGCAAGATTTTACAACATTTACAAAATGGATCCCATATGACTCCAAGTACATTGAAAATGGTCTATTATAACCTTATTACATCACACTTAGACTCTAGACACCCAAAAACAAAACATAAGACCTTATTTACAAATATTGACATGGTGCCCCTACACCACCATGGTAGCAATCGATATCTGCCATCACCAACAATATACTCTCTCATAGTTCATGAACTAATAGAAACTAAATTCCATTTATCCCCTCTCCACCTTTGCATAACCTATAGAAGAAATAATTTCTTAGGAGCCTAGCATCGTTTATAGATCCAGGCCAACTTGTAAAAACATCCATGAAGCACATATTACTATCAATGATGACTTGTAATGACATACTGTAATTGTGATCATGATCATACCAATTAGATGAACATTCATTCTAGGTGGAAGCTCAAAATCAATATGAGTTACATCTATAGCCCCACAACAATTTGGAAACCCTTGTTTTTGGTGAAATACATGCTTGACATGTTCATGTGTTGAATGATCACTTGGCCATTGTATGCAATTTTGAAAACTAACATGCATAGCATTGATGAACTTTGTCACAACTCTTGCAACCGTTGAATTTCCACACCCAAAAAAATCACTTATGTTAAGCATAGACATTCCAAATGACAACCTTAAAATACCAATAGCCAGCTATTTCTCAACTGGAAGGACCCTACTCTTGATAGATGTTGTTAATGATAGAGGTATATCACCTTGCTTAAGATCTTCATACAATGATTCACATATAAATTCAAACAACACATACGATAATCTAAAGATACTATGAAATCGTTTGTCATCACATTTAACTTCAAAAATGTAATGGTTCCACCAATGCAAGGAACATGGCTTGATATACCAGTCACCACTAACCGTCCCTTCCCATTCATAAGTAGAAAAATCTGAATTAAGGAGTAAAATTTTTTGTTCACAACATATTGCATGAACCTCCAAATCTATTTAATCTTCTACCTCATCATCTGAATGACGAGAAGTTTGAGATGATTCTTTCTTATGTTTCTTTAATAAGTACGTTGATTCTTCAACATCACATCAAACTTGCAATGTTATTTGTTGTATCATTGTAAGAAATTTTAACAATACTCTGGCCCTTTTTCTATCAGTGGAATCCATCACCTATGCTGCAAAATTATAATTAATCAATAAAAAATGGCACTTAAGAAATTAAAAACAAGATTTATGCTCTAATTAAATATTCTAAATATTGCAATTACAAATACAATAATACTATTTCAGATAGCAATATGAATAAAAATTCATAATCAATAATAATTCATAATGCTTAGCAAGGAGAGATATCATAAGAAACAAACCTACCTAGATCTATCCCAAAAAACTATGCCATAGTTCATCAACTTAATCAATTAACCTTACTCAATTGCCTTCATAGTCGACATTGAAAACACATGCATAATTACTAAGCAGTGGTAAACTATCATAAATTATTCATTTCTCAATAGAACTTGAAATTTTAAAATGTTCCAAAAAGATAAGAATTCAGTAAAACCCAAAAATGGTTGAGCAATTTGCTTGAACCGCTAAAACAACCATATTACTACATATTATGCAAGAGTTATGCCCCAACTTGTTCACTATAAGATATGTCTAACTAGTATTGCAGAAATATGTCAATAATGTTTTCCAAACACCATAAATATATTTGTTCAAATCTAATATGAATGTTTTATTATATGCTCCTTTCAAACCAACTGCTATTAAAATACAAAATAATACCATCAATGAATGTAGCTAGGAAAAATTTCCCAAATTATATTGATTTCACTTTTTGAAGAGTAGTACAACAACTAGCATCACAATATAATATAATGAATATGGCTGCAACAAATAAAGAAAACTCTTAAAATGAATTGTGCTCCCTTTAATAATAGTATTGGCACTTATATGGCACCCTTGATTAATCAATTAAGCCTTGGACCATTCAATGTCTCTTTTCCAAACATTGTGATTCTCATAGGAGAGTGTACAAAGGTCTTTGGGATTGACTTAGAACTCTCTTTATTGACTGAACAATACTTTTAAAAAATAACAGCTCATGGTATGATGGTACAACTAGCTATGGAATGGCCTACAATATTAATACCAGATTTATCTCTTAAAAATGCAATGAAATACAATATTCTAGAGAAAAATCTCATTAAAATATTTTGAAATATCACTTCCATAGATTTATAATAAAATAATACCTTCACACTTACTATAAATCTAATGATAACTGTAACTATAAATACTAAATACCAACTAGAATGCAAACTGAAATTTCAACTGGAAACTCACTAGTAAACTTGAACATCACACCATACTATAAGATACATCTAATTAATAGGTTTACTTAGTGATTGCCAATTTTTTCTCTAGGCTATGTACAATTCCATTATGCTTACAAGTTAATATCATTCCTTCAACAATATTAATGTCTACCAACCTTTATGCTATATGATAATGGACATGGTTGTATAATACTGATTAGCAATATGAATAAATTACAAATACATGGTTGATAATATTGTAATTACATATACAATGATACAATTTAAGATAACAATATGATGCAATATATAACAAAATAGTATAGGTCAACCAAATTTATTATACACAACCCCAATTTATGACTAAATGAATTTGTGACAGCTCTTTTGCAAAATAATTACCAATTTGAAGCTAAAGCATGAAAATTATTAGCTAACAAGGATTATCTAAAAATTTCAATGGAGTGTAACTGTTACAAGCACAAGAAATTTCCAATGGATTGTAACTCTAACTATTAAATTGAGTTATTTTATATTATGTTCCTTCAGTTTATATATTATGTTGGAAAGGAAAAGCAAAAACAGATAAAAACAGAGCACACCCAATTGCTATAGTGAGACATAATTATATTCAAGTTCCTTCATAAAAAGTAGATTACAATAGCCTCTTTAAATAGAGGTCTTTGGCTTATTCAATCAGCAAAGAATACATTTAAACATAGAAAAAAATAAAGTAATCCCTACTCTACATTCAGTTACAACTATATCTGCTTCATGCAAAACATGCCATATGGTGTTTTTCCTAATACAAAATGAACTGAAGTTTATTTTTCATAATAAAAACCGAACTGAAGTTTATTTTTCCTAATACAAAATCAATCTTCTTTTGCAAATGATTGGCCAATTTTTAACATTACTTGACCAATATTGTTCAATGTTGAAACCATGCTCATTTGGATATTAATTTTCTGCTCTTCAAGTTTTAGTAACCTTTCTTCATTCAAATCATCCTTCAAGCATTGTTCATGGTGTTTCATGCGTCCCTCCTCAACCATTTGTAAATTAGAAATCAACAACCCATTGTTCTCAACAATAACATCCTTCATGCCTATTACATTGGAAATTGATTTTTCATTTTTTTATGTGCATTGTTTGTCCCTTTCACTACCACTTTTACATGGGTCATGACTTTCCATATTTGGTGTTTTAGGCTCATGCAATGATTCATCTTCATTTGGAATATTATTCTCTTCAAATACACATGTTGTACCAGAAGAGTCAATAGTTATATTTCCCACATTGATGGCTTGATCTTTATCAAATATGGTCTTCACTGCATCATAAAGCTCAAAAATAAACTTTGTAGGAAGTTTATTTTCAACCCTTTCTCAACTTGTCATATTCCACTAACTGTTATGCCCAAATGGAATATTATGTTCATAGTCTCTAATTCTTTTGTAATTAGGTTGAATATGCTCCCAACAATCTCGACATTGGTTGGCTGTGCAATGAACACCATGTGTAGAGCAATATTCTTGAATAACTTTCCACCTTTTCAGTGGAATTTAATGTTTTTCTTATTGCACCACCACTTGATTGTGTATCTCTCTCAATTCTCTTAGCTATGATTAGAACCATTGTGTTTACAATGCTCCAACGAGCCCTACTTTTTGCTTGAGAAGACACATGACATTAATTTTCTATGACTTCTACTTCACTAACTTGGAACTAATTTTTCAGTGACCACTTCTTTAGTGACATGTGAAAGAAGTGATGTGAAATTCAAGAAACCATGTCAAGGAATTGGACGGTATGTAGTGTTATCCATGGAAAATAATATATTGTTTGTACTTACATTAAAACAACCAAATTGACATTTTGAATGATGAATAGAAAAATAAATTTAATTTAAACATATGAAACGAAACAAAGATATCTACAAAAGTTCCAATACCAAAATAATTTTAGTGAAAGAAATAAGAAAATTTGGTTTTGGATCAACATAGAAGTAGAAAAACATATAAAGCATATAATTGATATCAGTTGTCTTTTAACAACATTAAAAACTAATTTTACATGTTTGGGTTACATTAAATGGTATTGAATGGTGAATCATAGATCTAGTGCTGATTTTCCATGATCAATGGCTCCTACTATTCGAATTCATTATACAGTCCACTAAGCCCATTAATAAAAAAATTCCACCTTCCCTTAATATGTCACCTCACAAATACTTCCCCTGCAAATTAATGGATAGGATAGATTGGGATATCACTAAAATGCCTACTATTTTGATCCATCGATCCCCTATTATCCAAAAATGTTGCCATGCACCAAATACTCTCATCAACTCATATTTTGTATGTTGACCATAGTGTAATATCCATCTTATTTATTTCATATTTGATGAATGTTCTGTATAATTTTAGATTTTACAGCTAGTGACTCCTCTTGTCAGTCTATTCCTTGATAGTATGGATTGACCCGAGACTAAATTTTAAGAAGTCTAACCCCATGTAGCTTATGTGGAGTAAATAATTTGGTTAGTCTATTCATATTTCAGATATTCAAAACTTTTGCTATTCCCCTTCATCTCACAATTCGATCATCCGTATCACCCCCATATTTCATTGGACACTATTTGCTACTATTGGTTTTCAGTGTTAGCATGATAATCGATTTGTGTTGCGATTCATTCATCAATTGGTGTGCGGAGGCTTAGTTTCAGTTAATTGTTGCATGCGACATTATTAGTATGATTTATGATACCTATGTGTTGATTGGATTATTTGCTATTCAAATAGATTTCAGCACGTTTTATATGTTGATGTGATGATTCTAGCGGTAGATCATGTTATTTGAATTCAACATTATTTTTATAATGCAATGGTTTAATAATTCTGCTATGATGCAAGAGCAAATATCATATTATCTTATGATCAATTTGGTTAGAAATGTTAGTTCGTTATTGATATTGCAATTGTTAGAATAGGATTAGGTGAGAGGACAAGCATCAATTGCTCCTGAGTGCCCTCGCCATTAATTCGCCAATTTCTTCCTCATGATAGGATGTTTGATTTATATATATACATGTGTTACTTGACGCTTATTTGGATGCAAGATTGCAGAATAAGTCTCGATTCCACCCGCCTTTAGGGATGTATATAATAAATTAACCCAATGGGTAAAATGTTGGAAAAAGAGAGAGTAGGTTTGGAAGTGTCCGCCCCAAGTCCGCCGCCTTTTGTGAGTCAAGCAAGGATCAGTTTACCTTGTCTTTGATAGTTTGACTGTTGGGTATTTTATTTAATTTCTAGATAGGTGTTTAATTAATTAATCGTATTTCATAAAATACCAATTAAAGTTGTCTTGTTATTTTGATTTAATTGTGAGTTAGAAAAATATTAAATTTAAGTATATTGTAAATTAAAAAAAAAGTATTTAATTAATTATAGTGCAAGAAATTAAATTAAATTAATATTGTTGAGAATAAGTAGATATTATCTTTTTATTAATATTAAATTAGAAAATCAGGTGAGGATAATATCTGAATTAAATAAATTATTTTAATTAAAATTTTAGATATGTGTGAGCTTTTAAAAGCTGAAAAAGGACCAATAAGAAAAGAGGCTTTTTGGAAAAGAAAGCGGAGAAAGATTTATTGATTTTAATTAGTGATTTATTATTTTTATGAGGAAAAGATTCTCACACAAGTTTTGCTCTGTTGTTTTTGGGATCTAAAAAGGAAAAATAAGAAAGATAGTTTTTGGGGGTTTTGGAGGTTTTTCTGGGTAAAATTATTGTGAGTTTGAAAGAAAAGATTGTTCAGAAGAACGTGGAAGGCAGAAGATCAAGAAAAGAGAGAGCGGCAGGAGGAGATCGAGAGGAGGCTACAGAGAGATTCTTCTTCAGACGAAGGACTTCAGGTTTTCTCCTTTTAAATTATTAATACTTTGTAGATCTATAAACAAATCTGGTTGCTATGTTTTCGAAAATTGTTTGAATGAAGTTTTATGATTTGAAAACTCGTTTGTATTAAAACCCTCGAAATCTTCTGTAGGAAACTTTAGTAGAACCTATCCAAAATTTCTTCAATATAATTGTGAAATTTATTGTTTTGAAAAATAAATCATTTAAGTTGAGGTTGTTTTTATTTGTCAGATCTATATTAGTTTTATTGAAAATCTGTTGTCATATGATTGTTTGAATCTCTGAGTAAATATATATATATTGATATACACACTTGTATATATATATATATTTAAACAAGATTGAATATACACACATATTATTATTTTGTCTAAATCATTGGAATGGATATAATTATGAATTTTCTGTAATTGTGTTAAATTGTTTATATAAATATTAGATAATATATGTATTTAATTGATATTATGTTCTGTTAATATTTCTCCATACTTTCGTACGAAATTGAGATTTAATATAAGAATAAAAAAAATTAAATTAAATTAAAAAAATTATTATACTATAAATGGGTCTGAGCGAATTGAATTTAATTGTAAATCCGTGTTCTTTTATAAAATATGAAATTTTTGTATAAACGAAATATAAAAATAAAACAATAATAAAAAAATAAAAATAAAATAAAAATATATATATTTTGAATGGGGCAGGGACTACGTCAGATCCCTCAGACTCCCTGCATTGGTATAGTGCGGCAGCCATGACCCGCTGCACTCCAGCAGCCCAAGTGGTTGTTAGCATGACACTCCCTTGTCACTGTATGGCTATTGGCAAGGGCTACTCACTTCCTATTGAGAGGCACGCAGCCTCAATGGAGGCTTAGCCCCCACCACCAAATCCATATGTAGTTTCTATTTGGATTATATTTTTTAAATTTGCCGGAAAATTGTATGCTCAATATTTATATCTATATATATTTATTAATATATATATTATATTATTTAATATATATTTATTATATATTATTTAATATATATATAAATATATATATATATATATATATAAATAGATTAATAGTTTAATTTTATAGTATGATTTTAAAGTAGGAATTTAAAAATGAGTGTTATGAGATATATATTTGTGTGGTGTACGGATTATGAATTTAATATGATTATTTTTACAAATTATAAGAATATAGTTTAATTGAGGAAATCAGGAATATGATGGGGTTATTAGTAAATGGATTGAACAAATAGGATTAAAGTATTAAATTTAAAGTCCTAATTATTTAATGATTATTTAAAAAGTTGATTTTAAAATCATTTATCTTATTTAGAAATTTCTATTTTTTGAATTATTTTAGATAATTAGGAAATCATTAAATATAAAAATAATGTTTCAAAGGCATATGATTAAATGATATTTTAATAGTTAAAAGAGGAGCATTAAAATGATTATCTCATTTGTATAGAGGAAATATAGTTGACGTATGGCCACATGTTTTATTTAAAATGTTGATTTGGATTAATTGATTTATTTTATGTTTGAAATATAGATTAAGCGATTTAGTTTAATTGTTTATTTATTAGATGTCTTGATTTTGAATATATTGGTGAAACTTAGGAATATAAGAATGGTTTATTTTAACTGAATGAATTTGTTTATTATAATACCTCGATTATGAATATATCTGTTAAACATAGAGTGAGGGTTGATTATTTTACTCAGATGATTTTATTTATTAGAACACTTGATTAGGGAAGTTAATTGTGAAATTTAAGGTAAATGATTGGGTTGTAAATACTTCAATGCTGGGAATGGATTTGGTGTATTTGATTGAGTAAATGCAAGATTGAAAACTATGTTTGACTGGGTTTAGGAAACCCTAACATTAGATGTTGAGTTGCCTAGAATGCTTTTCTATCATGTTTCTTTTATTCTGCATGTTGGGCAAATGGGGTTAAGGGTCTATGTAAGTATTCCAAAGAAGTTATCTAGAGTGGGATGTTTGTGTAGAGGTTCCATTTGTGAATTACCTTGAGAATGGTGTAGAGTTGTACTATGATGTTGTACCCGATTTCCACGAATGGGGATTTGTGCCTCCTAGGAAATAGGAGTGGGTAATGAGATTTGTACCTCCTTTGGAAGGAGTGTGTTTTCGTTGTTTTCCTCCAGTGTTTGGAGTGATTCCTTGCTTTGTTTCCTCCTTGGTTGGAGAGTTATGTTGTCCTAGTTACCTATTGTGGTATTGTACCTTGTGTGTTGTCGATAGGAGAGTGGCTCTTTGTGGGGTCCGGCACACAAAGGGGCGCCGAGGTAACTTTCGCCTAAAGAAAGTTTAATTAAGTGATAATCTAAAAAGAATTATTAGGATCTTTCACACTAATAAAGATAAAGAATGTCTCTCTCGTGAAGCAAGTGAATGATAAGGCTCGAGATGAGATGGGACGCATAGTTTTGTGTGAGGGTCCGGCGACCGGTAGAGGCAAGCCAGGGTAACCCAGGATGGGGGTCCGGTAGCCTAGGAAGGTTGAGCCAGGGTAACTCATGGCAATTTATGCATGACACTCTTCCTATGTCGGCAGTTAATCAGTTATTGTGCAATGTACTTGATCTTTGTTCTCTAGAAGCATTGTAACCTCGTGTTAAGTGATGTTGTGATTGTCGTGTTAAGTGATGTTGTGATTATAGTGTTAAGTGATATTGTGTGTAGTTGTTAAGTGACTTTGTGATTGTAGTTGTTAAGTGATATTGTGTCTGTAGTGGTTAAGTGATTTATTGATTTCTCCTTGGTTATTGTTGGAAATAGTCTTTGATATTATGTCTTGAGTTTCATTGATGTTGTGATTATGACTTGTTGTTATGTTCTGATGTGGTTTGTTGTTGTGCCTTTGGATTTGTCGTTGTTGAGTTTCTAAGTGGTCTTTGATGTTAAGTTGTCTATTTGGAGTTAGTCTTTGTTATTGTTAGGCGTGCTTGGTGGGGGATGCCCTTCCTTATCTACTCTCAGCATGGGGTGTGGTTGGGGTGGAAGGTGGCCTTCGGGTTCCCTTTTATTCTTGAATATATCTTTTATTAGGGGTTTTGGAGATGTTGATCACCGTAATTCTTTGTTCGGATGTACATGATATACTTCAAGATCTTAATGTGTTCATTGATGTATTGTCACCACATGTGTTGATATTGCTTATTTGTAAATTGTATATGTGGTTGTCGAGATGTATGTTCAGGGCAATTTTTTACTATCATTTGGGTGTAATGTATATTTGGTAATGTATTTATTTAGGAATGATCTTTTGTAATAGTTGTGTTAAGTTGTATTAGGTCTGTGGTAATGTAAATGCCTCATATCTTTATAGTATCTTTCATTGTCATATGTACATATGTATGAATATGGTTATTGTTTAATAGATATTCTAAATGATGAAATGGGAATGAATAGATTTACGTAATTGTTTATTTATTGTTATGTTATTATCATTGTTATGGGTTAGAATAGTAATGTCACTTCATGTACCCCATTGGAATTAGTTGTGCCTCATAATACATTGTTATGTTATAATACTTAAGTATGGTTATTATATTCTTTAATTAAAAAAATTGTTTAGTTGTTTTGGTTCCTTTGGGGTTATGCAGTGAGGCATTACATCATCTAATAGCATAATGGATGGAATGATGGAGATCCATTCTCATGTGTATTGTATATGGATTGAATGGTGGAAATCCATTCTCATGTTTGAAGTAAACCTCCCCATTGTGTATGGTGCATGTTTGAGCCTAAATTCACTTAATAATCTTCTTGTTGCATTCAACATACCTGCAATGTGCATCATACTCCAATGACACAGCTTTGTCGTCCTCATAACAAAATTTATAAAATCATTCATAAAGTTTAAACGGTTATAAAACAATGTATGCATTCAAACAGAAATTATCTATGTTGCAATTAAATTCTTTAAAAATGGGTAGATGCAGCGCAAGATCTATATTTCAAAGAACCGTAATCAAATGTATACTTTCAATAAAACTAAAAATTTAATTTTCTATATGAAAATATGTACTTTGCTGTTGCACTGTATCACAATTTGTTGCTTGATAATTTAAATGAATGAACAGTATTATATTAATAATAATAATTTCTGTAGAGAAAATTTATAGGAAAAATTTGGAGGGAAAATTTGGAGGGAGGAATTGGAGGTAAATAAAAAGGAGGGAAGGAAATTTGTGAAGCCACCTAGCATTTTTCACAATAAGCAGTTGCTGCTTATTTTCAGCCCCAGCTTTTTTTTGATAGCTTTTTTTTTTTTCCTAAACAGTAGCTGCTCCTTTACAATAGGAAAAAATTACAAATTATCCTTTCCCAACAATCAAATTTATGCATGGGAACACTCCCGCTGCTTAAATTTAAGCAGAAAATAGAGTTAAAAAGCTGCATGGGGACATGAGGTAACTGGCCGAGGTTACCATTTACAGGTGGAATTGTGCATGAAGGGAAATTCCATTTCATGTTGAGTTTGTATGGAATGTGAGTTTTGGAGGTGTAGTTATTTTTTTATAGGTGCAATTTTTGCATGTGCAAGTTTAGTGACAATTGGTGGTTGCAATATTACATGTGGTCACAATTGGAAACTTTCCTTTATGCATGCATAGTGGTTTTGACACTTTCCATATTGCATCTTCAGCCTTTGGCATTCAATTTTAGAAATGTCTAATTAATGCATTGTTAGCTCTTGTATATTAAACACAGTTTGTATTTTGGAGTTGTAGGTTGTTGTATTGTTGAGATATCGTTATGCTATTGGATTGCATCAAGAATTGTAGCACCAACAAACTCGTGTATTGTAACCGTATGTTTATAGATAATACATTCTTCATGCTCTTGGAGTGTGAGGGTTTTTGTTATAAAAGGTTTTTCTCCATGTATATTTGCTGTTGTGTTTTTATTATATCTCTAATATTGTTTATGTTACCTATTTTATTCATCATCTTTATTGTAATTGAATACAGATTTGAAACTGAAAAAAAATTGTACATTATCTATTTTGATAGATTGGTGTTGGAATCTTTTCTGTGTACCCGACTTCCTTTTCATGTTTGACCAACCCATCATGGTCTAGTTGTAGCTTAATTGCAACACCACTCCTTAAACCACATTGTAGGTGCTTTAGACTCCTACCCTGACTTTGATACCACTGTCAAGCTAGGTTCGAGCAAAAATGAACTATAATTTTTTTATTCAGAATAAAAGAGATTACAGTTTATTTGAAGGTAGCCAAAAAAGGATAAACTGTCTAAAAAGAAAACAAAAAATTGAAAGAAAAATTGAAGATTAATACATTAAAACCATATTGTATCTTTTCTAATTGCAGGGAAAAGAATTAAAAAGTGTTTAGTTGCATATTCTTCCACATGCCGGAATGTCTTGAAGGAAAAATACAACCTGCGTTTTCTTTATGTAGGCATGTAATGGTTTCTAACAATCCTTCTTTACCTGTTTTTCTTGCCCAGGAATTTTCTTCGCATAAAACTATTTCAGCTCATCTTTAAGCTCTTCTTTTTAAAAAAGTGAATGGTTTGGGCTATCTGATCTTCTTTTTGTTTTTCCACTAATTACGCGATCTAATAACAAAGGTGTGTTATTTGAAACGGTGCACTGGTTGGCCATCTATAAGTAAACAGTTGGATTATCCTTTTGTATATGCTCGTGTCTATCTGTAGAAGTTAAACGTTTTCTAGTGTGCTTTACTATAACATGGAACAACTGGATTGCTGTATATGTGGAAAAGATTTGGCTGGCTCTGGGGAATGTGATTGCCATTACCTCCCTCAAAGCGAAGAGGATGCGAAAAGAAACAGGCAGAGTTTTATTGAACTAATAAAATGTTGTATTACATTAGGGGTTCCCAACCCTTCAGAAATGGCCCTCACAGATTTCCCTTTCCACTTTAATGCTGAAGACGAAATTGTCAAGGAAATATGTTTTTATGCTAATTGTACTCAATTTTTTGTCACTGAATTTGGTATAAAACCAGTTACAGATTCAAATTCTATTGAGAACGAGAGAGTTGAAAATGAGAATAGGCAATCTTATACTCTTCCTGTGAGGATAATGCATTGGCCATATCATTGGGAGGGTGATATGCTTTGGGTATCTGATCTGTGTAGTTCAATGATCCAAATTGTTGGGCATGGACTAAATTGGCAACAGCTATTAGAAGACGTTGAATCAAATAAAGCAGAGTTAAAATGGATTTTTATTTACATGATGCCCCCTTCTGCATGTGACTATCCTATTTACTTTGATTATGAGAACCATGTTCAAGGAACTGAAACTTTTTCTCATCGCTTAAGTGATAATGAAGGTGATTTCATTCCAGACCATGGTGAAGATCTTGAAACTCGAGGAGCAGCTACGAGTGCAGTGGAGAATTTAGTAAGAGAAACAATAGAGAGGAATAGAGACTTCTTGTGTAGTATATGTCAAGATGTGTTGTTGGCTGGACAGAAAAGTGTGAAAATGCCTTGCAATCATGAATACCATGAGGGATGTATTTGTGAATGGCTGGCAACGTCAAATTTATGCCCGGTCTGTAAGTATGATCTGCCAACTGATGACCCAAATTATGAAGCACAAGAACAAACAGCAAATAGATGAAAGATACACCAAGTATTTTCTTCTTCTTAAACAAGACAAGATATTATCTCTGTCTTCAACTTCTGGTTATACAATCAATTTACATTATGGATGTGAAATGCTTAAAATTCCTATGGTGAAATGGATAATTTCAAATTATATAATATGAAATTTGAAATAACATTCGGTATATATTCTTATTTATGGGACTGCTTAAGCATATCTAGTGTCGAGGGTAGATAAGTAGTTAACTTCTTATGCAGGACTAAATTACCATTCTTTTTAATGAATTTTAAATAAAAGAGACCTTTTTTTCTTATTAATTATATGGTAATTATTTAAATTATTAAGTATAAAAGTATTGTTTATACATAATATCATATAATATAGAAATAAATATTTGATAAATAAGTTTTTTATTTTTAATTGTTTATTTTCAAACTTTCAAATTTATAATATATACAATTATGAAATTTAAAATGTTTTAATATAATGATATTAATGTATAATTAATTACTTTTAATATAATGCACACATATTTTACATATGTGAGAGTAGGGATTTAAAAGGACAATACAAGCTTTGTCAACATTTTTATTTGGTTTTTTTTTAAAACACGGATTTATGGTATAACATAAGTGTTTGAGAGTCTTATATAATAGGTGAAGATGACTTGGAAACATTGGTTGAATATTAGGTCATTCTTACTTTGGAATTGTTGCTTTTTAAAAAATGGATAGTTCTCTTATAAAATGGTGGGGTTGTGAAACATTTTATAATCAAATTTTTTTTTTGATAATTTCTCTTCATTCATAAGGAAGCTTATTGTATTTCCTCAAAAATAATGCATTCAAACTTGATTGCTTTTAGAAAGGCGATCCAATGTAAGTGTTTTTGAGCTCAAGGTTGTGCAAGAGGGATAGCTTTCATTTGTGAGCCTTCTTGACTTACACCTTTTACTTGACTAGAATGTAAGCATTATATTTCATTTGTAGGTACTTGTTTTGATTCAATAAATTATTTTTCTTATCAAATATTTATACTCCCACAAAATTTTAAAGAGAATTTTTTCAAGATCACATATTTATTATTTTCACTTTATTTGCTTCTTTTCTATTGATTTCTATGCTACTCCAACATGGTTTTAAAGATAATAATTATAAAAATCTTCCCATTTTTCAAAATCTTATATTTAGTCTAAAAATGTCAATGTATTATAGAACAAAAACACCCATTGTTAGTGTAGTAGAAGGCATCCCGAGGGAGAATTATAAATTACAACAATTTTGTCTCTTTTGGCAGTCATCTTTTTCTTTTTCTTTTTATATCTACATATACTACACAATTTTTCTTCAAACCTTTTGTAGTAGTTGAACAAAAATGTCTATATATTTTTAAATGGTTGATAAAAAAAATTTGATTGATGACATTGTTCAATAGTTTCTAGGTCTAGATATAAAAAATTATGCGTTTCCTTAGAATATTTTCAATGTTTTTTGTGGTTTAGATTGGTATTCCATATCACCCAAAGTTTTAAAATGGCTTATACTTTAAAATCTATAGTTCCTTACATTTTGAATAAGGATACCATTATTCTTTGTTGCTAATTCATCCTTTTCTATTTTTCTATGGGTTCTTTCTCTATTGCAAGAATTACCATAGAGTATTTAACTATTTTTGCACCTCAAAAACTTGTCTCTATGCAACTTAGTTTTTAATTCCATTTTATAATTCACATCATATGTTTTCTATTATAATTTTTTCTTACTTTTGATGGCATCAATATCAAATCCCTATATTTGTAAAGCCATCTTTAAAATACAACCTAAAAAGTGGATTTGAAATGTAAACTAAAAATTAACTTTGAAGTTTTAACTACATACAAACTCAAAATTTACACCTACTAGTGCACTCTAATGTTGGAACTACATCTATATTTCTAAGTACGAAACTACTAAAATATTCTAATATTTGAACTGTTTTTTGAACTTCTAGACATTAACCAAAACCATATTTAGAAGTTTCAAAAGCCACTATTGCTTTTACTTAGAACCTATGTGTTGTGGACTTTAATAATATTCAATAATTTCTTCAATACTTTTTCATAGACCTCAAAATTTGGGCTTTTATATACAACATTTTAAACTTCAAATATGTTTCAAGATTTTTGTTATCTTGTAACTAACTATTTTTTCTATCTTTCAAGTGAATATTGTATAATTTGTTACATATAATTTTACAATCAAGTGATAAAGCCTATACTTTGAAAGACATATAAAACTCTTCATGTATTATAAATGGTCAATTTAGACTGGAGTTTTTTCACTTTAATCAAAGCGAATTATTCTTTTTGGCAAGACCTAATTTACAAAACTAATTAAAAGTTGAGGAGTTTGTAAGGAACAATTTGAAGTGTCTCTTTGTGTTTAAACATGGATTCTGAGAATTGATATCCAAATCCATACACCAATCATGCTTGAAGTAATGCAATTTTCAGAGCTTCTTCAATATAAGTATGGGAAATTTTAAGTGAAAAAAGAATGAAATTTATAATGGAATATAATAAATTTATTTATATAAAAAATTATATGAGCTAATGTGGATCATTGGATTACATATTTTTGAAAATATTCAATTGCATCTTGTAACTTGTGCATCACATAAATAAATTTGGGAAAAATAAATTGTTTTTATTTGGGTAAAATCAATTAATTTCATGCCAAAAAATGCATGTTGAAATGTGAACTTATCCCCCTATTCATTCACTTAAATTCAATACTTATAATTTAAAGTAAATTATCTACTTTTTAATCTTTAATATTGAGGGAAAGATAAATTAGATAAGGAATGTTCCTTTTTCATATTCTCAATTATGGAAGGTACATGTTACATATTTTCTTCTACTTTTACTCTTGGATAGATTATCTCATTCTATTTTTAATTTTTTTTAAAAGGGGGTAAAAATTTATTGATTCAAGAAAGACCTATAAATAGCGAGTCAAGAGACTGCAAGAAAGCACCCGAAGGTGAAATAGAAACCCCAAAAATAACCACACCCACAAAACATGGATTAAAAAATAATTACTCAATCTTATCCGCAATGAAACATCATAAAATATAGGGTGTGATGGTTTTGAATGGGGGTATGCACCTATACTTCCATATTTCAATAGGAAAAATAGATCCCCTAGGGAAAGATTAACTTTCAACCCTTACATTAGCCAATCTTGATGCAGATCTTGTTGTTTTCCTTATGATTTAGGATAGGGTAAATCGATTCGGGAAATGTACTTTTGGGAGATGAGCGAGAATGCACAAAATGAATACAATTATTCAATGCAATGGCTGAGATCGTAATTTAAAACCTTTATCTCATAGAATCTAGAAAGTTATGATAGATTTGAGATGAGAATGAATTTATCTACCTGTCAACAAAAGCCTCTTTTGAGCATCGTCCTAGGATAGATTCACCCTAGGGAAAATGGGTCTTGCTTCAAGGGTTGAAAATTTTCTTTTATAATCCTTTGCTCCTATATTTTTACTCCCAATTCCTCCATGTTTCACAATTAGAAATTTGGAATTAAATTCTAAAAGTGAGTTTTTGTGGGTTGACAACAATGTTGGCAACTTTGCACCATTTGTAATTTTGCACTTTTGATGAATCTTGAATCCTTTTTCAACCTAAGATCTACAACAAACATAAGAGGGAAATTCTTTTGGTTTTTTTGAATGTGGGTTTACCTTGGTCAAACCCCATTTTGGTAATCAAACCTTGAAATGAAATAATGGAACATGAAAGGAATGATGAATGAACACTTGCAGGAATGAAACTTAAAACATCTCCCTAAGGTCTTGATCTTGCATGAATGGCTTGATTGGATGATGATCTTTGACAACTTGAATCTTTGACTTGAATGTTTGAAACCTACATCATGATGTTAGCTCCAAAATCATGCATGAATGAAGATATATTTAACATGATGCTTGAGATCTTGAACTCTACAAAAAATGCTTAGAAAAATACTCTTGAACACTTTTGACAATAATCTTAGCTCTAGGAATAATTTCTTTCTTTCTCCCATGAAAATTCTAGCTTGCCTCTAGGATTTGAATTGATAAAAAGATATTGTATTTATAGGTAATTTTCAAATTTCTTGAAAATTAAACATTACAAACTAAATTTTGAAATTTGAATTTGGATCACAAAAAGGATGCCAAAAACATATTAAAAATTTGAATTTGGAAACTAAAGGGAACCCACTCGCCCAAGGGTGAATGGGTCCTAGCCTAAATTGCCACGACCTATTCATTTTAGGGTGTTAAAAATAATAATTATAATAATTAAATACTAATTACTCTTTTGGAAAATGTAATTTATTATGCTTGTAGATGCATAATTTGGCCAATTAGAGGATTAACTAAGTCCAATTTATTAAGGGACCCAAATATAGTGTGGAAATGTAAAGGAGTAAATTTTCTAAAACTACATTTAGCCCCCACTTTAGTGTGAGGATGAGCCCTTTGTCAAACTCACACTAAAGTAGAAAAATAAGCATCAAGTGAGGTCTAATTATACAACT
>VDFB02245270.1:0-19332 GCA_007258455.2 Sequoia sempervirens | reverse complement strand
CCTAATTGCATAATTAATATTGTTTAATTATCAATTAAAACTAATTCCCCCCACTTGCAAGGGAATATTCACCTGGAATATTCCTTCCCCTTTTCACAATTTAATTTAGTTTTAATTAACTAAATATCCTTTTTCCTCACCCATGAGAATATCCAAAAGAATATTCTCTTTCCTCACTCAGCTGAAAAGGGGAATATTCCTTTTTTCTCAACAAACTTACTTAGCTTCTTAAGCAAGTTAACTTGTGACCTCTTGTACAAGTTAACTTGTGACCTTTTGAACAAGTTGAAAGTGTGTTTGTTTGAGGGAATATGAACCCTTGATTAAATCTCATCTTGCATTCTCACTCGTTGATGAGAATCCATGATCCATGCCGCTTCTTTCTTTCGTCCTTGACCATTGATTGATCTTCTTTTACCTATTCTATAAATAGATCTTGCCTCTATTGAATAGGGATCCATCTTTCAAAAAAAAAACTTATGCTGTTGAAATCACTCATACTCACACTCACATTTAGCACACATTTAGCATCTTTTAGTTTATTTTAATTGCATTTAGTTAGCTTTAAGCTTCCATTAATCACTTCCATGATCATGTAATGAATCCATTTAGCATAAAATCATGTTAAATTATCTTGAATCATGATCATTTAGATTAAAATCATGTTTTCATACAATCTCACAACCATTCCATTAGTTTTCTTCAATAAATATGACTGGAACAAGCTCATTGATCCATGGGATTGGGAAAGGGTCACCGTTCCACATGAACGCAACAACACTCCCACAACAGGATAAGTTTTAGATGGATTAAAGTAGACATTCTAATGATTTCATAGTTGAGAATGGTTAGTTTTGATAAATGTTTAGTTTAATTCCCATTCAATTGATCTTGTTGAGATTTGACGTTAGTGGCTTCATTATGCTTTGATTCTTCGTGGATTAAGCATAATCGGCCCATGCTAATCCATCCAATCACACTTACAACATATAAATTGATATTACCATAATGGATCTTTGCAATACTAAACAAAAAACTCACGAATCCTTTGCCTCGTTCTTACAATAATGTAGACATCTTACTAGGCTCCTTGTATGGCCTATACCTAAAAAATAATTTATCACTACCTTTGTTTAAAACTTAAACATTGAATTTGGATTCCACCTACATGTGCAATATTCTCACTCCTTCGACGAGGTCATATGAAAAAGAGTATCTATTGAAAAATATTTTATTTCCAAAGGACTGGTCAAGATATTGTACTAATGGAAAAAGTAAGCCTTTTCCTTACTTGGTTTGATAATTAACATTAAAACTATTCAACTAATGGCATCTTGGAGTGGTGTTGTAATGTGTTGTACACATTCACACTATTTTAGGACCTTTATTTAACTAAAACATGCCTAAATTGGTCCTTTGTAAGGGTGTTATAAAGTGTTGTAACAAACTTTCACACTTTTATAGGATATATTTGCTCAATTAAGCCTAGTGGGCCCCTTTCTAAATAAAATGTACATATGTACCTTTTTTAAGTGTTGTAAAGTGTTTTAAAGCACTTTCACATTTATCTTGGTGGTATTAATTAATTGTGGTTAATTGGAGTTATTAACCCTCTTTTTATGCCTTAATTTTGACACCTCCCGAAGATCTATCCCGAAAATCATAAATTAAATAACAAATTATTTCATTGGGAAATGTTTGGTGTTGGTAAGTTGAGCCAAGACCTATTTTCCCTTGATGGCGAATGGATCCTCCATTAATGGGACCCCCCTTTCTCAGTTGATCTACAATGAGTTTTTAGCCTTCTTTCAATCCCCTGAAGCTTGGTCCTAGAAAATTAGCCAAGACCCATTCGCCCAAGATGGCAAATGGGTCCTCCCTTAATGAGACCCCCTTTTTGAATTTCTTTTTGGTGGGAATTTAATTATGTTTCTTTCCAGCTTTGTTGTCAACCTTGGTTCTTTGAATTTCAGGGTTAAACTCCTAATTTAGTATAAATAAGGGTTTAATTCGCATTGTTTCTCCTAACAAAATATAGTAAGCATTCAAGCATTAAAGCGATCAAGAATTAGAGCATTTCAAAGGCATTTATAAGGAATTTCAAGGTAGATTTCAAGTATTTATTGCAACAATTCAAGATCATATCATCATTTCGAGGGTTTGATGCATACATTGATGTTGTTGAGCTAAGAGGTGGATGTAGCATTGAAGATCTACTTACAACTATTGTTCACATCATTTCCAAGGATCCTAGATCTACATTCTTCATGGTCACTACATGATACTTTCCAAAAAAAATTTACAAGACTTCATCCAAGGTGACATCATTTACATTATTTCATGTTCATGCTTCAATTTCTTCATTTTGTCATTTGGTTTAATAACCTACAAGGGATTTTATTGAGGAAAACCTCAATTCACCAACAAAAAAAAAATTTCTACCCTTGAGTGTGTGTTTATAGATTTACAGGTTGAGGATCAAGTTGAGTAAGATTTGGAGAAAAATCATCAAAGTTGCAAACTTGCTAAAGTTTCCATTCAAAGTGCAAGATCATAGAAAGAGCTCTACATAAGTGCATACAGGCTTCTAGAACTTGATAAAAAGGAATTCAAGAGTGTAGACATCAAGGAACAGGATCCTAAAGTCAGTTTTCCAAAAACCTAAAAGGACCCATTCGCCACTGAAGGTGAATGATTCCTCCATAGCTCAAAAACATAAAATTTCTAGTGAGGTACACAACTTTTTATGCTCTAAAAACATCCCGCTTAGTTGCTATAATAGTTAGGTTTCATTTTTGATTGTTATAATCATCTTATTTTACATAATTTTAAGTGTAAGGGCCCTAGAAAAATAAGTGGTAGATCCTCTTGTTCATGCATTTTGGTCTACCCTATTTCTGACCTATACATTTATTGGTGAACCTGACATATTCAACATTGCATTTTTTTTAAATTTTTGGAGTCTCTTGTTGCATCTTAATTTAAAATATTACATTAATTTCATTTAGATTTGCATTTAATTAAGATATCATTTAGGGTTTCTTGTTTTGCATTGAAATCTTGCATATCATATAGGGTTTAGATTTGCATTTTTTTGCACTTCTTAAATCTGAAAATTGCAAAAAAAAAATTAGTCATTTTGCATCTCATTTAGATATCATACAATTGCATTTGAAAATCAAACAAAATTGAATTTAAATTTAGGCTTTGCATTTCATCTTTTCATTGTATTTTTACATTGAATTTCTAGAAAATTTGAAGCTAAAGCTCACTATCTTAGACCTAGAAATGAAAGATATAACTGAGAGCTTGCAAATAATTAAAAATATCTTAAAAATACCTAACTAGGACCCATTCACCTATAGTAGTGAATGAGTCCCTGATCAAGTCTAATTTGAACCTTATGGAAATTGAAAAAGCATCAAAATTCAGTCTGAAATCCATAGAAAAATATCAGAAACACCTAACTAGGACCCATTCGCCCTTACTAGAAAATGAGTCCTTGTTATCTACTGCTCTGCATTTTTGGGAAATTAAAATCTTATTTTTTATCTTTTTTTGGTGTTGTTACCATTTTGTTTTAGTTTCCTGATTTGTTGTTTAGCTTAAGTTGCTTCATTTTAGTACATTGTCAAAATTCAAAATTGCATTTACATCATTTCATTTTCAGTCAATTGCATTGTGTGGAATTTAAAAATTGAATTTCATTCTAGGTCATTTCATTGCATCAATGTTAGTATCCATCTTCTCCAATTTTGCAAAGAAAATATTCAATAAGCATGTTAGTCATTCATTCAATACATTTCCTAGTTATGAGAGTCTCTTAGTACAAGAAAGTGAAAATGTTGACACTTACCTTAAATCTACCACCCTCCTATCTTTCCTATTTGTTGGAATGATGTGATAGAAGAGGATACAAGCATAGATAACCATGACAATCATAATTGTTTTTCTCTCAATACCTTTCCTCTTAGTGACAAAGGTATTTCAGTGAAAGAAGATGCAATCATGGAGAATCATGAAATTCTTGTTTTTCCTTCTCCTCATCCACCTTGGAAAGATATTATGACACAAGATAGTGAGATCATTGACACTACTTTACCTAGTCTCCATTCATCTCCCAAAACCTCCCCTACTTGTGAGAATTCTTTAGTGAAAGAGGATACAATCATGAACGATCATGAAAATCACATTTATGAGGACATGTTCGTGTTAAGAAATACAATGATTGAGAGCTATGTCAATCCTACCTCTCCTACTTGGAAATACATTATAGGACATGGGGATGTAGTTGTAGACAATCATAACAATCAAATTTATCCTTCTCCTATTATCTCTCCTACATACAAAGAAGATAGTTTGGTGTTAGAAGATACACTTATTGACAGTCATGAGAATCTTCTTTCCCCCTTTCCTAATGCACCTACCATTTGGGAAGATCTATTTGAACAAAAATCTCCAACAATTGGTGATCATGAAACTCATAGTTGTTCTTCCCTTGATGCCTCCCCTATTTTTGATGAAGTTACTTTACAAGTCATGGAATGTGATGAACCTATTGAAAGCTCTCCCACTAAGGTAGATATCAATGCACAAGAGAATGAGATCTTAGAAAACAAGGATGAAATCATGGGCAATCATAACAATCAAATTTGTCCTTCTCCCAATAGCTCCTATTTATGACAAAGATACTTTTGTGTTAGACACTATTGTATTTGACTCCAAATTCCAACGATTGTTTGTCGAAATACCAACAAATTATTGTCTAAATATCGATGAAACACCCATATAAATTTTGTCGCTAGTTTTTTGTCGCTTTTTCTACCAACTTTTAAACGTCGAAACCACGACCCAGCATCGTCGGTCATCACCACAAAAAATGGAACTAGTGTTTGTCAGAAAATTGATGGAAACTTCATCCATCTAGCGATGAAATATAACCACAACACAATGCGAACTACATCTTTGAAAGTGTCAAAATAACATTAATCAGTCATCACAATTTCAAAAAACATCTTGCGATGAACTATAAAACTTTTGATGAAATTGTTGTACATGCGACGAAAATATCTTTGCATGTATAACAACTTCGTCATAATTTTTATGGTTCGTCGCAAGATGTACGTCAAAATTGTGACAACTATTTGATGTTTTAAAAAAAAATCTTTCAAATGTATGCTATTAGATACATTTGAACAAATTTTGTAATTCCTATTATTGACCTATTATTCGTGCAAATTTTTATGCTATGTTGTTGTATTTAAGGACATTCATTATTCATTCAAAAATGATGAAGATGATATAAGTCATTAGAAGAGTATTTATATGAGAGCTCTATCACAGTCGATGCATGTTCAAACTTCCTTATGATGTGAAGAAGTTTAAGTTGTGTAGGTAAGGAAAGTCAATAAATGACTTAGATTAAGGAATCACTTTTCTAAAAATGAATATTACTAAACCGGGGTTGAATTAATTAGCACCTAGGTTAGTAGAATTTACCATCATTTATTTAATGACAAGCAGTTCGCATAAGAAAAACAGGGAGAATATAATAGCAGGTATTAAGGATTAGTACTCATTGGTGAAGACACCACCCAATATAAGGAAACATAACCTCTTGAAATGAAGTCATGGCATTTTTGGTATCACAACTTACTAACCCTAACTATCACATAGCTGAATCAAAATCAACAAAATTAGATTGTAGTGTTCTTCCTAGATTACTAACTTTTATAAAATCTATCAATATGTAAGTTTTCTCCAAGGAAAGTTAGTTGAACTCAAGATTTAGTATTTTTTTTCATGATTTTCTTTGCTCATGGATAAATAGAACTCATATATGTATGATCCAAGGTAGAAATAAAGACCTTGATTTTAGCTTCCTCAACAGAAACATCACAATCTTTTCCTCGAAGGGCTTTCAATGCTACTTTAAACTCTTTCTACCATCCTACCTTTGCCTGCAAGTGAATTATTGGGAATGTAAAATGGATACTATAAATTAAACCAATCAACTGGAATTGACCTTTTTTGGGATTAGGTTCCCATAATTTCACTCATTCTTTTAATTGCCTACATATTATAGTGTTTCGAGCTAATAAGCATGTAACATGTCTAAAATCTAATATTTTGCATTTGTCTACTTCTAGAGTTACTGCCAATGTACATTAACCACATAACATGATGAAATTACCAATTGAAAAAGCTACTCACAAAAACCTGGGGGAATCTGGAATAAAGAAGAGACCCAAGACCAAAATAGAATAGGGGATAAGTCCTGCAAAGACCATTCATGCCAAATATAAGTGGACCAATGTTGAGTTTCCTCACATGCAAATATACAATTTCGGTGTATTCATGATACTAAACCTATATATATAGTGATTTTTACTAGACTTGAACTTGGATGGAGAACATTCATTGCTTATTGTGATGTTTTATTTGATGAAAACATGTCAAGTGGTATCTTAATGGATTTTATTACCTATAATAGCAAGTTCGTGCCATGTCACCAATATTCCAAGAAGGTATACTATTAGTATACTAGTAGTTATCGACAACTATTAGAGGAGTCAACAATGAAACTTAGATTTGCAAATAGGAGTACTTTATTTTGAGCATAATGAAGTGCAATGATGCTTCTTATAACTTTCAACTGATATAATTCTATCTATTTTAATGATGTTCTTACCTATATACTGACAAAAGCATAAGGCAGATTAAAGAGTCTGACCTAATTTGTATTTGTGAGTGCTCCTCTGAAGTTCTTGGGAGTTATTTCAGCTATGTAGATAGGAACCTATCCAGGTATTTAAAAATAAGGGAATTAAAAGAAATGCCAAAAAGCAAGAATAATCAAACCTTTTTCAGACCTCAAAATGCTATATGTATGCTATAAATATGAGTCATGGTTAACTATATTATATAAATACTGACGTTGATTCACCCATTTACTCAGAGGATAAACATCAGCCCTAAAGTCTTATATAGAAAGGAGACATACTATATAGGAAGTAAGGCCAACCCCATATCCCACAAACAATCTTACAATATTTAGTGGTAATGCAACCTGCACAAGATAAAAATATTGTTTTTACAAAATATTTTTGAGTATCAAAGATAGACCAAATTTATCTTATGCAAAGTAGGAGAATTTGGCTTGGAAAATGAAGGCATCAAGGTATAAAGAATCATTTTTCTGCCACCATAGTGAAAAGCTAGCACTTTCTTTCATCTTTGCATATTGGTTTGATGCTTCAAATAATGTATTTCTTATATTGAAAAGTGCATTACCTTATTGAGCTTCTCTTTGTTTTGAGAATAGTTTAATATTATATTCTTAATAGGTCCAACCACATGATGGTGGAAGCTCATTTGGAACCTCCCCCCCTCTCCCCCCCCCTTACATCACTCTCAATTCCCCATACCTGATCATATAACATTAATCATTCATTCATCCATTAATTACATATAACATTCATTCATTCATCATGCATTAATTAACATATTCACATTCATTCATTAACATATAACATTCATTCATTAACATATTCACATTCATTCATTAACATATAATATTCATTCTTTCAGTTTTAACCATATTATAAAAAATATGGTTGTTATAATATGATTACAATCACTTTTTTTTTGTTTCTTTTTTGAAGCTAAAAAAAGATGAAGTGGAGTATCATTTTCTAAATCATATGTACCCCCTTCAGTTGTTCTCCCTCTGCTCGTGATCTTAATGTACACCTAGTCGTGTACTCACGACGTGGATGGCTGCTACAAGGGGGAATCTACTACAATAACAAAGAAATGTTAAATTGATATGTTTTATTATTATTGTTACCGTGTTCATTAATTAAAGAACATTAGAGTGGTGCTCTTTACGATGGGGCCACATCATGTTCACGATCTTGTCTTATAGCCTCATGCTCAACATGTTGAACACCCCTCTAAATCGATTTGGAGTTGAAACCACCGAAAGGTTACATTAATTAATACGCCAATTACAATTAAAATATGTTTAAAGAACATTAGAGTGGTCACTCTTTACGATGGGGCGGATCATGTTCTGATCTTTTCTAGCCCTGTCATGCTCAGCATGTTGATCACACTCTACATGCTCTAAAGTTGAAACATGAAAGGTTAGATTAATTAATACACCAATTGCAATTAAAGATGTTTAATTGTATTAGTCCATATTGCATTTTGTATAGCACATGAATACATCTGTTGCGGAATACGCTGACCCCAATTCATCCTATAGGTTTTCTCTCCACCCTCACCCGAGGCTACATTCCAATGTCGTAATGTGATGTATCATTGCTTGCCTATTTAAAACAAATATGAACATAATTACTTTATGGTGAAAATTAATATTGAATATATTGCACAAGTATTCAATTTTAAATAAACTTCATTGATTTTATTTACCTGCATGTCAGATGCAGTGGAAGCTTGTGTTTTCCCAGTCAAGAGTCTTAGGCGTTCATCCACGACTCCATAGCCTTGCTGGAAGGCAATCTTCAGGTCCTCTTCTGTGGGCACTCTATTGAATTCAGAGCCCTGCATTTTTGCATAAGATCATGAATTTTGCTTCTATGGTGTGATAAAACAAAAAAAAATTGCAATTTATTATTTGGATGCAATATTTCATTTATTGATACTTACAATTCATGTAGCTAATTTCATATAACCACCAGAGCCAAGTTTGTGTTGCCTATGTTTTTCTAGTCTTGCCTTTGTTTCCTTTGATGTTTCAAGCAACCTATGAAAATTTTGAAATACGTTAGATTATGTAAAGTAAGAGTAACTAGTATATAATTACATTGTTGACCGTATCCACATACCTTCCTTGGCGGGTGGTGTCTTTCCTTTTTCTTTTTCGACCTTCTCCTTTCCATCTGACACCAGGTCCTTCCACTCCCTCTCTCGAATCATGGGGGGATGCTCGTAATTTTTGTTCTTCTCTAAATGTGACCTATATTGGTCCCTAACATACTTTAGATAGGTACTAGCTTTCTTAAGGACCTTGGTTCGGTTGAATTCTTTATCACTGAACAAAACAACTAAATGGTTAATGAGCTCATCTTTTAAATCTTGATTTTGGGCATTCCACTATGTACATATGTTGGGACCGATGATCTCCAATGTAATATCACTTAGATGTTTATAAAAAACATCATTTCCTACAAAATGATCATTGGATCATTAGTATAAAAAGAGTGATCAATAATCAAATTTCAATTGGATTATATGTAATAATAATTAAAACATTTTAAACTACCTAGGACCTTCTCTATCTTTATGGGATCGAAATCCTAGGTTACCACAAATGTGATCGACAATGTTCCTGTACTAGTAATACGTGAAGATCTAGGAAATGTTGCTAAAACATCACCAGTACTAGTGTCCTTTGCATCCCCAGGTACATGTCCTGACGCATGTTCTGGCATGTGTTTGCTGCCAGAGTGTGCACTACCTGATGTATGCATGCTATGTGTTGTCAACATTTTAGTCGACAATATAGGAATGGATGATGGGGTCGGATGATGTGATGTATGCACAGTAAGATTAGGATCAACACTTTTACCAACCCATACTCCCTGGGCAACACCTGCAATACCCTAAACATGGCTAGCAACATCATGAGGACACAAAAATTCCTCTAAAAACAACACATATTTTAGTTCATGACATAAAAGAGTACAAAATATAAAACCATGAATGAACTTATGTTATAATTAAAGACATCATGATAGCTTACTTGTAAGTTCTATGCTCTCTCAGTCAATATTTTAACCCTCTCTCTTATCTCATTTGTTTGAGGCACTATGAATAACAATTGAAGGATTTATTCATTGCATTTTTTTTGGGGTCTTCCTTATCATATCCAAAGGGTTTGTCTAATATGCGATGTCATCATCACATAATAGTGACTGCACCTCCATATGGATGCCCTCCTCTATTGTTGGTGCCTTTCCCCAATCAGTCGACTACAACAAGAATATTAAAACATTATCAAAATTAACACAATAAACTTATGAAAAAAACATAATAATAAAACATTTTGCTCATATTTAATTTGTACAATTACAATGAGGTAAACCTATTGGGTAGAAGCGCCTGAAGATGCATCATGATCTATGCTTTGGGTCAGAGCCTTCCTGTACAATCAATGTCCCACTGTGATAAAAATTAAATATAAAAAAACATTACCGAAATGAAACCAATAGACTTGCAAAAAAAATAATAATAATAAAATGGCATATTGGAGTCATTAATTGGAAATTGGGTAAAATGGTATATAGTACGTACCATCCCCATAGTAATTGTGTTTGTATCTATTTGATTCAAATTTGTATAAATTAGCAACTCTTCCCCTACAATTATTGATTTTATCACACATACGAATACATGGTTTGCCTCACGTGCCTTGAATATGCAATTAGGTTGCTTATTTGTTGACCCAAGTCATGTACTATTTATAAACCTTGCAATATTCCCTAATGCTTTTGGCCTTCTGTCAATGTACATAGCCACTCCTTTATTTTGATCCTTATCTTTTAGCTATATATAATTTGTTGGTAGTGCATACCTATGCATACTTCATGTATATCGAACCAGCTCCATCCAATCTTTGTAACTATAACAGGGTCTGGAATACTCCATCAATTTAGTAAATTTATCGCAACAAACCTTTATGCCGTCCATGCAAAATAGGCCCAAACCATGTAATGAAAATGGTGCTATGTGATATATCCTCTCGTTGACACAAAAATCAGTATTTATTGGAGGAAGTTCCTTGGTACCCATTTTTTTCGTAAATGTTTGTACCTCAAGGGAACCTCGATGTTGCCTATGCTCTCATCATCACAAGAAAATGACCTCCCTTCAGCAAGAAAAAATTCCATGTATTTACAGATTTTTCTTCTAATATTTTGACCTCTAGTTGATCTCCCTCTTTTAGACCTACTACATGTCTTGCTTTCCTCTTCTCTTCCTGAATTTCCCTCACTCGAGGAAGACAGATCTAATAAATACCTATTTGGTGGTACCTACACTCATAAGGATTTTGGATGAAGTTCTTTCATGGTGATGTGATCCCAAGGTGACATTATGATTAATCTATCATTTCATAGCTAGAATTTGATAGGTTATAACGTAATCAAATCTTGATAGTTTGCAAGTTATTGTTAAACTACCATCCAAATGTGTCCATCACAAATCAAATCAATGTATGAAGGAGACTGTCCCTTGTAATTAATGACTTTAAAATGTCATTATTTTATAACCTAACACAAACATGAAGTTTGGGAGATGCAGTTCATAGTAGCTAGGGCTATGGAAGCCTAAAAAACCTAGACTCAGTGATGAATTTTCCTACATGAACAACGTATGGCAATGTTCCAAGGATTTTTGCATGACAATTGAGGGGAAAAGGTAATGAATGATATTCATTATCAATATCACAATCTTAATCCAAGCTATTTGATTTACTAGACTTCTACTTAATGTTTTAACTCCCAAACTGTGTAACGAGTGTTAAATGTGACTATGGTCCACCAATTAAACAACCAAGGCCTCCAATTTATTCTCTAATTGTAACCAAAGGAATTTTTCTCTTCATTCAAGTAAATAAACTTGAAGGGAAACACCACCAAGTGGTTTATTGGACACCTACATGACTAAAAATAGCAGCAAATTTACATTTAATTCAAATTTAATGCAAATTTCCATTGAAATTTTATGTAGTGTGCAGAAGAATGGTTTCACCATACATAATATTTTGGTTTAGGTTGTCTTGAAAAAGATGAATTAGAACACTAATAGACATAATTTAGGTGCATGTTTGAGGTGGTTTAGTTGTCCACTGATAAAATCCATATGTTTAAGTGGTTAATGGGGAGGAAGTGTGTACTAGGCTTGGTTAAGTCATCAATAGTTTATGCTTTGGCATTAAAAATTGTTTAATTTATCTTAAATCCTCCTATGTCTAATTGCTAGGAGACTTTTGGTATGTTTTAAGGTAGGATGATTGGTTGCATCAATGTTCTAGTTCTCTATGACAAGGTTTCAACATATTCAAATAGTGAAAGTTAGTGCTCATAGTCATTTGAAACAACAACATTTTGATTATGTATGATGGTAGGATTTGATAACTTAAAAGAATTGGCTACCCAACAAACTTAAAGTTAAAAGATTTTTTTTAATTTTAAGGGGTTAGCACTTTCTTTTATCTTTGCATATTGGTTTGATGCTTCAAATGATGCATTTTGTATCCCACTTCTATCATATTGTATTCCCATCCCATTGCAAAGTAAAAAGGTTAAAAATTTAGCAATCTTCCATTCTTAAACAATATGACCTTATGTTTTGAATAAATGACAAGTAAAAGAGGGTATAATTTAGCCTCAAGAGCTATTAAGGTCTATTATTCTAAGAAATAGGGTCATGATAAAATTGACCATGACTTGGCTATCATAAAGTTAACAAAACTTGCTAACTTTGTATTCAACTATAATGAGGTATTTAGTCATTATGATTTGATGGGTGACAAACTCTTAATAGGTACTAATAAAGATCTACCTACATATATACTTTAACTTATGTTAAGATTAAGATGGAGTTCCTTATGACAACCTTTCCTAAAAATAGGTAATTAATAGAAAGTATATTGAATATGGTGGATAAATGTATGCTAAGCTTTATGATTAGTAATACACAAAATGTGATATACTCAAAAGTAGAATATTTTGTAATATTACATTTATGGATTTAACTTATGTCTACTAACTAATGCATTTTTCAAATAATAATTGAATGCAGTAAATGGCCTTTGAGACCACTTTATGAGCTTGTATTTATGTATGTGGCCAAATAGAGGGGAACTCATGTGGGTTCAATGTTTTACTTGTGATATGGATTTTGATCCCAAGACCTATATGACCATTATATAGTTTAGTGGATCCATTAGGGGTATTGTAATCAAATTAACTAGCCTAGGGTGTAAACCCTTCAAATAGAATGCATCAAATCAACATTTTGATACTTTCTTAGTGTCACAATGTTGAACCAAGATTGATATAGGACTTAAGTTCTTAGAATCACAAGTAGGGTTGAGAAAGGGACTCTACAATGGCATTTCAATCCTGATCAATGGTAGAGGCATTTGCAGCTCTAAGTGGGCAAGTTAGTAGCTATGTTTTGATCCATCTGTAGAGTTGAAGACTATAAAAATTTATTGTGCATGCATGCTAGTTAGGGAATGGCTGAATACAACTATTTTATTTTTTTGTCTTATCTTATACCATTTTATGAGAATGGGGGTGCTAATGTACGAGAATATCTTTGGAAAGGCATGAAAATTGTAGGTTAAAGAGAATGGGGGTGCCAATATAAAATATATAAATCACTTACAGTACTCATTCTCCGTTGGTCATAGATTTTACCTGAGTTCCCTCAATCTCATTGCTTTGGCTTTCCTGGTGCCCTGTTGCACTAAGCTATGTGTGCTCCTACGCGCATGTATTGATATGCAGGGTTTTCACTCCTCCAAACTCTTCTTGATTGCTGGTATTGACCTTTCACTTCTCCAATTTGATGAGCTACAACCTGAAAATAAGGTTTTGATGAAGGTTTTAGAGCATGTTAATTAAAATGAAAATTATGGCGCCATTTAGGTTTTAATATTCTACATAGTTAAGTATATATTACCTATATTTTACATAATAAATAATATAATTATTCTACTTATTATAATTATATATTATATTCTTTAACAAAATTATTAAATACATATAAAATTATTATAATTAATAATTAATAATAAGTATATTTTTATATAATACAAAATATAATAATTCTCCTTTAAGACCTCTTCAATGTACCCATTGCACACTTAAAGATATGTTTCAAAAAAAATTCCTTAAAAACCATGTTTTTACCATCCACAAGGTCAAAAATGCCTTTGACTGCCTTACCACAGCCTCCAATAAAGCAACTCATGGTAGCGCGGTGGGAAAAGGAAGTAATACACTGTATACTGCAATACCGCGGAAGGTTGATGTCTTGCCCGTTGTAGAGTGGGGTCATGGTTAATACTAATAGAGGGAGCCTCTATACCACGAGGGGTTGAAATGAAGCCAACGGTAGAGTGGTAAGCTAAGAACAGAGGTAATAATGCACTGCCATACCGCAATATAATACAAAATATAATTAATATAATATATATTTAATATAATAGTAATATTAGATTAAATTATATATAATATAATTATATTTATTATTACATAATAGTATATATAGGCTATTACCTGATATTTTAGAGGATTTTACCATTACACTATAGTTGGTTTACCATTAAATGGAAGTTGAAACTTGTTTTCCAATGACACAATAGTGGTTTCTAGGCATGAGATTTGTTTCAAGCTCAAAACTCACAATATATGTAGCCTATTAGCTAATACAAAGAGAGAAACTAAAAAGATAGAGAATGAGAGAAAGAGATGAACTTAGATAGATAGGGAGAGAGAGAGAGAGGGAGAGAGCATGAGAGAGAGAAATATAAGAGATACAAAGGAAAAGAGAGGGAAAAGAGAAACTAAATTTTGATTGTTTGTTTCATGTCAACAATCCAAGGACGACATGTGTCCTTGGGGAGTTATGCTCAAGGTACCATTCCATTTGATTAAAGATATGATAATTCTCCTTTAAGACCTCTTCAATGTACCCATTACACACTTAAGGAGACAAAGATATGGAGAGAGAAAGAGAGAAAGAGAAAGGAAGAGAAAATGGAGAGGGAGATACAGATAAGATATACATAGGTGGAGAGAGAAAAAAGAGAAAGAGAGTAAGAGTGAAGAAGAAAAATGAGACAAAGGAGGAGAAAAGATAGAAATAAAGGGATAAAAAGAGGGATACGGAGAAAAAAAAGAGAAGAGAGATAAAAAAAGATAGAGATAGAGATAGAGATAGAGATAAAGATAAATATAAATAGAGAGATAAATATGGAGACAAAGATATAGAGAGAGAGAGATATAGAGAGAGATATGTAGAGACATAGATGAATAAAGAGGGACAAAGAAAGGTAGAGATAGTGAGGTGGATAGAGAAAAAATATAGATAAATAAAAAGAGAGAGAAAAGAGGAGAGATACATAGATAGAGACAAAGTCACATAAAGAGATAGGGAGATAAAGATAAATAGAGGGAAGAAAATATAGAGAGAGAGGGAGATAATGAGAAATATAGAAATAGAAAGGGAGACAAAGAGATAGAGAAGTGAGAGATAAAGGGAATGGGATGAATAGATAGAGGATATAGGATGATTGATGTGTCTCCCTGTCACTCTCTATCTCTCTATATCTCCCACTATCTATGTCACTCCCTCTTCCCTCCTCTATCTATTGAGATATCTCTTCCTCTCCCCCTTTCTCTCTCATTCACTCCATCTCTCCCTCCATCTCTCCTCCTCTATATCTATATCTCTATTTCTCTTTTTTATCTCCCTCTCACTCTCTCTCTATCTCTCTTTCTATCCATATCCCTTTCCCTCTCTCTCTCTCTATCTCTTCTATCTCTTTGTCTCACCATCTGTCTCTTTGTCTCTTCATCTCCTCCTCTGTGTCTCTCTGCTTTGTCCTCCTCTCCCTCTTTTGTCTATCTCTATGTTCATCTCTCCCTCTGCCTATATCTCTCTGTCTATTTGTCTCTTCCTCTCTCACTCTATCTCCATCTCTACCTCTATTTTCCTCTCTCCCCATTTATCTCTATACATGTCTCCCTCTCTCTATACATCCATCTATCTCCCTCTCTATCCCTCTTTATATATTTATCTCTTCCATCTCTATCTATCCCTCTCTCATCTCTCTCTTTATCTCTCCCTATCCTTCTCTCCTCTCCTCCAGCTCTCCATATCCCTCTCCTTCTACATCTCCATCTCCATCTCTATCTTCTTCTCTATCTCTATCTCATTACCCCTCTATCTCTCACTCTTCCCCACTCTATCTCTCCCTCTTTCTATCGCTACCTCTCCATCTCTCTCTCTCTCTCTCCCTCTCTCCTTATTGCAAGCATAACATGAGCTTGTTGGTAATGGAGCTTGATCATCTTCCTAATTTAAAGGTTTTATTTCAATAATGTTTGGATCCCTGTAAGTGGATGCATAGTTTATTTGAAGCTATGATTTCTCCATTGAGACCTTTTTTGAACAAACATCATTTGCTAAATGTCCTACCAATTGACTATTAGTTGGCTAGTATATTATTACTAGATCAATCAAGAGAAAATTGATAGCTAAGTACTTCAATTTTATTTTATTGACACTTGATAAATGCAAGATTATAGAGGTATTATGTTTGTCAATTGAAGTAAAGAAAGTGGTTGACATGGAAGTAAAATATTCTAGAAACTCATAAATGATACATATATAGATATATCTTCTTTATATTATCCTTGTAATTAGTTATGTATCTTCAAATATAAAAAATTAAAAGGAATCCAATGTGTATCATCTAATAATAACTTATAGAAAATATCAAAAAGATCAATAATAAAAAAAAATATATTAACTAAGAATCCATGCAAGCATACAATAGTACATGTTGGTAAAACTATAATATATACAAGAAATCAATATATGCATACAATGTCAAATGTTAGTAATACAAAACACATGTCACTATGCGGGGTCAACATGAGGAAACACTAATTTTTTGGGAATGAAATAACCAAATATATGATCAAAGAATATATAATCATAAATAGTTATAGAGTAATTAGGATTTGATCATATGGAAATTTCTAGGAGAGCTACAATAGTTGTAACATCATGAATTAACAACATTAAAAAGTACATCATGAATTTATTATGTAATGGCATAAAAATTAAAAACATCATGAATTAATTATGTAACTATATAAGTCAAATATAATTCTATCAAGAAATCAATATCAAATAGATAATATAATCTCATAACTCATACATTTCAATGTCATTGATCCTCTTATTCATCCAACTCTTTGTCTGTATCAGTTGATCCATATTCAACATTGTAAGGATTGGTCATATCATCATCATCATCATTGATATCAGTTTCGATAATGTCATTGTTACCAATTTTTTTCCACAACTCAATTGTTGGAGCTGGATAAAACATGGTTATATCTTAAGGTAAAATTATAGTTATTTCTTCATTATTCTTAAGTGTTGTTTGCACTTTGTTCATTATTCTTTAAGGGATAGTCATGCTTTGGAAAGAAGAATCAGAGTTTTAGAAGTGCTATTTAATGTTTAAAGTATAGAATTGAGCATATAAGCAACAAAGCATTTCAAATGCTTTCATTTATTTCATGGAATAATTCATATTTACATAGATTCATTCGATTGCAAGAATCCAAATGATAATACAACATTGCATTGAAATGCATTTTCTTTTCAAAATGAAAAGCATAAGATGAAATCAAATATCCACACAATCCATGGATGGGACTGTCATAGTGCATCATTAATAGCACACTACACTATGGAAGATGAAAAAGAAGAAATCACATAAGTAATGACATAATCATCATTGCCTGATTGGCTGATGGTCGATGCTGAAATGGCACACCTTTTGTCTTCTCAAGCTTCATTGACCTATAAGAGAAAAGAGGGGGATGTCAAAGACTCCAATTATGAAGATACCTATATGAATCACCAACAATAATGTAGCCTGCTATCAATCATACACTGAAACAATCAAGTGAAAGTGCAAAGAAATAAGCTAAAGGAGAAACATCAGTATGATCATCATATCTTGTTTTTATGCTAACATTGTTTGTTTCCTTTGTAGGTATAGGGAAAATCACGATGTTGTTTATTATTCAAAGACCAAGCATGTGGAGAAAAACAGGCTCCCACAAGGGTAGAGCTCGGCATGTTGCCCTTATTCATTACAAGTGGACTGATAAAGAGATCGTATCATCATATTCATCAAAAAGGAAGTGATATACAACTGAAAGAGTAAAGAATAGTTATCTATCAAGCTATTAAACCAACTGTGCATTCATAACAATCAAGTAGATGCTTTCTGAAAGCTACAGGTGAACAGTGAGTTTAACCCGTTCAATTAATTCAACTGAGTACATTTATATCAAACATTGTTGTATGGTTCACGTTCTTTTTGCTATAGTGTTATTTGTTCATCATAATCATATGTCATGCAAGGTGCAGTTCATCAGTGTTCTTTCTCACAACCAAGGATAGTGAATAGGCATACATTATGCCTTAATGAAGAGATTTGTTTCAATTTTCATCTCAGAAGAGAGTAAATTCACGGAATAGTTTATTAAGTGGAGCATTAAAATGCATGAAGAGTGCTAGGTTGAAGCCCAAGAGTATGAAAGGACAGACAATGCACTCAAATAATAAATGAACAGTCAGTTCCAGTTTGCCTAATAATACAAATACAACATTAGGAATTACAATGTGAAATGATTGTTCCAGAATGACAAGGAAATGACAAACATAACAGAAGGGTGTTTTTTGAAGTGTTAGCTAGCTGAAACAATCAAGTAGGATGTAGTCCATAGAACAATGTTTCAATTAAAATTTCTGCATAAGTCCAAGAATAGAATCAAGAAGTCAATCATCCTGAGTTTCTTCAAGGAAATTCAATAAGGAGGTAGCATCAAAGTGGCCTAAAGAGTATAGATGCCACTGTTCTATCAGGGCATATGTGGTCACTAAAAAAAAGCGAGATCATAACTGTTCTCATTATTAAATGTGAAGTACAAGTATAGAAGCAAGAGCTTTCTGTAGATTAAATATGTGGACCTTCACCGAATACAATGTGCAAGTGGGTTAGACACAATTTTTTAATGGATGGTGGATTAAAGTAATCCAAGATTTCACTGCTTTAGAGTCTTGTTTCTATATTTGTCATGTATTTCAAAGGGAGATACAACAGGTGAAAGGTCATTTCAGAATAATCAAATAGATGAAAAATTATAAGGAAATTACAAAAGTGCTTCTAAAAGTTTCAGTTTAGTTGTAAGAGAGAACACAGTCTATAGAACTACAATACTTTAATCAAAATATTTGCATAAAATGAAAGTGGAGTTGAGATACCAGCTAGTCTATAGACTGAGTTAAGAAGAATTCCCTGTGTAGAAGGAAACAACATGAAGGTGATAATTGAAAAATGTAAACAGAAGATATATTTCCAGAATTTCATGAACCTGTGAAGGTTTTCAGCAGTAGTATATTCAGAAGTATTTTTCTTCACATAGGGACAAATAAAAAAGTATGGAAATAACTCAACAAGATGTAATCAAAGTGTAGATA
>VDFB02245267.1:0-11900 GCA_007258455.2 Sequoia sempervirens | reverse complement strand
TGCATTTCAAAAGAATTAATTACCATTACTATGTTATTTAGATAAAATCCCTTTCCCGATTATGTTCGACCAATAATTTAAGAGGTTATAACTTCATAAGATGTAACTATTGGAATTTTCATGTAGTTTAATGAATGTTAATAAGGGAGAAGAAAAATAAGTTACCTTCACCTTTTGTATAACAACTAAATTCATCAAATAATTTCTATTCGTAGGAGTTAAGATAAAGAATGCATCTTAAGTAATTAAAAATTACTATTCTACTAAAATAGGGTACCTTCTCTATTTTTTGTTAAATAAATAAACTAAGAATTAAATACTTCTCATGAGATAACTATCAAAGTTCATATAGAGTTTTAAATGTAAATTTTACAAAAGGAATAGAGGAACAAGTTACGACCGTCTTTGGTGAAGCGATCCAATTCTTCAATTAATTTTTATTCATTTGAAAAAAATAAGATGAAGGAGGTTAAGCATCTCAAGCAATAACACCTTTTTTTATTTCCATCGAAAAGAAAATCCTTTCCTAACTTTAATTTATTCGGTAATTTAAGCATTAAATACTTCTTATTATAAGTCTATCGAAATAATATGAATTTTAGAATGGAAACTATTATAAGGTTAGAGGAAACAAGATATGAACGACCTATAATTCAACCCAACTTGTCAATAAATTCTAAAATTCATAACTTTTTGGAAACCTTAAACTAGTTTACACCTTATAATTTTGTATTGACGTCTTTCAGTAATGGATACTATCCAGTGATTCTAATATTATCTAAGTACATCTCAACCATTATCAATTAAAATGTATCATTACACATTTATAGCAACAAGGATAGTAGAGTATCATGCCAATTGCTATGGTTATTTAGAGACTTAACATGGGCTGATTTTGATTCAGATAACATTACTTTTAAAAACTTTCCATGCATCATAATTAATTTAATATTGAAGTCTTTTGGACTACAAATCTTTAAATTAAGAAGATTATTCTGACATCCAAGTATTACAGAATGAAGGAAAAAATATGTTATTACTAATTAACTCATATTTATGGTTGATTAGCATCAAGAAGCAGTTTTCTATATTATACATTATAATGATGCCTCAATTTACACTTTGTATGATATGTTTTATTTCCCTTTTGATGACTTGGGTTAATGGTTAGTTGAATGGTGAAATTTATGGATGGCCTATGATAATGTTTATTGTTATGAAGTAACTCATGGAACTGAAGATGGTCATAAAAATAAGGTATCAAAATAAATTCATATGGCTAGAATTTTAAATGGACTTACTCATAGCATGCTTTATGAGTAAATCTAAATGTTAGATAAAATATTCTTTCTATGTTAGATACCATCAAGGAATATAATATACTCGTTACAAAAAGAAACCTATTAACTATCCTACCTCAATGAAGTGCACAAATACTATTGAGGGATGTGTTAGTTTTATAATCTACTCAGACAGAATATACGAGTTTTAATAGTAATCACATTACTTTGCACTACTCCTCCTCTTTCTCTACGCTAGCAGCAGTTCTATCAAATGCATTGATAACAAAACGGATGTGAGACTACGGAAGAACAAGTCAATATGATGCTACAAAGCGACATGGGTGGGTCAATAAGTAAATAAAAGAGACACCAGATAGCTGCAGCTAGCACAATTTGTATATTGAGCTTTAACATCTTACCACGAAGTTCTATTGCTTGAAAATAAATTCCAAGCTAGAATGGAAAGCATGACGAGGTACAACTTGCGAGGATTTCAACTTGCTGCAAGACAACCCACTCGGTCAGTTTTGGAAGATCATTTACAAAGGCAATAACAGAAATATACTACTTCAACTCATGTTATTTAGTATTTGCTGCAAATAAATAAAAGAAAACACTTCCAAACCTATTCGAGCTAATCTGCATCAAAGATGAATAAACTGCTTCTTCATACAAAATAGAGAAATATCACTTCCTGATATACGAGGACAACTGCTCTGCATAGAATGAGTAAACCAATTACCTCACAGTAAATATTACTAACAAAGTGATCAGTATTTTGAATGAAAAGAAAAAACTTAGCATCTGTCAACAAGATTTCAATATATTTAAAACCCAACCAAAGTTTTAAAACGGGAAACCATCCTAGAATGGAAATATTGCAAATGGAAGATGGGCCAACTTAGCACATATATTTGACTGAAAATCTACATGAATAACATTAATGTCATTCCAGGACAATAATCCAGACAGTTTTCAAAATTAACAAGCACCATAGTGGTTTAAAGATGTTCATGGTCAATTCATGATACACCACCATTTCAATGCGCCTAACACAGCAATGACCATCTTAACCATGGTTCAACACAGTCATTTAAATAGTCACCAAAGATTCACGATGATCCCACATTATTCATATCACTGATTGATACTTCAAATAAAGAGATCAAACGGTTTGTAACTCCTCTCGGAATCCTCATAGACAAGTTAACAAAGGCAAAGTAACAACGTTATGACATTCTAGTGCACAGATTCAGACTCTTGTGACTATTCATACCCTACAGTGATCGACCAAGCATGAATATTCGCAGACTTAGGTCAATCCTTTACCTTACATTCTAGTCATACAGTTGCAAGGTTATATTAAACAATACAGAAGTAGGATTGCGAGGTATTGAGCACTTAAAGAGGAAAACATAGTGCTTCATTGTGCACAACAGATCCTTTAAAACATCTTCGAACTTACCTTTTACAACCAGCAGTAATATTGCGAAGTATTTACTCACTACACAATGGAAACATGGAACTCGAAGTCATATTTGTAAAGACAGCGCACTTTGAAGTCAGACATAGCCACAGGATATGTTTGTGTTAAAATATTCTGGTAATTTCTACCAGCTGTAGGTTAATTTTTATTTTATTTTTATTTCTACTTTTATGTTGGCTAAGGTTAGGAAAATTCTAGAAGTTTAGGGTTAGGTAAATTTTAGAAAGTTATTTTATGTCGGCCAAGGTAAAACAATAAAAATAATATGTCGGCCTATATTCTAGATTTTTCTAAATTCCTCTATATAAAGAACTCATGTAAATCTTTTTACTCAAGCAATGTGAAAGAATGATTTTGTTATTGTGCAACAGCATGGATATTTTATTTTCCGCTTAATTTCTTTGCCTCTGCCCGCTACCAGAGTGGTATCAGAGCCAAGTTAAGAAGAGGAAAAAGAGCAGATTTGAGGATTGGTTAAGTTGCATGTTTATTTTTTGGTGAGCAGAATGTTGCCGATTAGTCAATCAATTGAGTAAGCTGCAGTTTTATTATATACCGTATTTTTATTGATAGCAGATTATTCATAAAAAATAAATTAAAAAAATTAGGGTTTACAAATATTATTTTAAAATATGGCGTCAAGTAGTGTGCAAACTCAAATTCCAATATTTTCTGGTAAAAATTATGATACTTGGTCATACAGAATGAAATTAATATTTAGTTTTGAGGATTTATCAGAAATAGTTGAAAATGGTTATACAGAACCACAGGATGAGTCTACTTTGAGCACTAATGCAAAAAATAAGTTGAGTGAAAACAGGAAAAAGAATAAAAGGACTTTGCAGATAATTGGACAAGGATTGGATGATTCAGCCATTGGAAGGATTAAGCCAACCACTATAGCCAAGCAAGCATGGGATATTCTGGAAACAACATATCAAGGTACAAGTAAGGTAAAACTTGCCAGATTGCAAGGATTCAGGAAAGAATTTGAAAACTTGCAAATGAGTGATTCTGATTCAGTAGATCAATTTGAAAATCGTGTTATGAATTTGGTTAATCAAATAAGGATTAATGGTGATGAACTAACAGATCAAAAGGTTGTAGAAAAGATCTTAAGAAGTATGCCTACTAAATTTGATACTATTGTTGTGCCAATTGAGGAAACTAAGGATTTGTCAACATATTCAATAGATGAGTTGTTTGGTACTTTGAAAAATTATGAGTTGAGATTGAACAGGAATAATAATACCTCATTGGAGAGTGCATTCAAAGCACAAATGACATTTGGCAGAGGTAGAGGAAGAGGAAATCTAGGATTCAGAGGAAGAGGAAGAGGAAGAAGCAATTTTCAAAGAGAAGAAAGGAAGAGTCTAGATCCAGGAGGATGGAGAAATCAAAGTTTCAATTCAAGGGGACGCTATAACAATCAAGCATCACAAAGGTATGACAAATCAAATGTTCAATGTTACTATTGCAAGAAGTATGGTCATATTGCAAATGAATGTCGAAAGAAGCAAGCTGATATGGGAAAGCAAACTGCAAATTTTTCTGAAGAGTAATTCTGAGACATTGTTCATTAGTTGTCATGTAGCTCAAGAAAGTTCAAGTAACATTTGGTTTCTAGATAGTGGTTGTAGTAACCATATGACAGGAAATAAAGACTTGTTTGAAAGTTTGGATACTTTAGTGAAATCAGAAATTAAATTGGGGAATGATAATACAGTTGCAGTCATGGGTAAAGGTGCAATTAATGTGATGACAAAGCTTGGTAAGAAGTCCATTCTTGATGTTTATTTTGTACCTAGTTTGAAGCATAATCTCATAAGTGTGGGACAACTTTCTCAAAAGGTTATAGAGTTGTTTTTGAAAATAATGTGTGCACTATATTTGATATTCCTCCTAGTAATAAGGTGATTGCAAAGGTTGAAATGACAAATAACAGAATGTTCCCACTTCAAATGAAAAATGAATTAATGGAGAATATTGAAGCAAGTTTCAAGGCATCAAGTCAAGATCAAGCATGGATATGGCACTTGAGGTATGGTCATCTTAACTTCAAAGGATTGTGTTTATTGAAAAGGAAAGAAATGGTAAGAGGCTTACCTCCTATTGAAGCACCATTAAGTTCATGTGAAAGTTGTATTTTGGCTAAGCATCATAGAACAAGTTTTCCAAAGGGAATGTCATATAGAGCATGGGCACCTTTAGAAATTGTGCATACTGATATATGTGGTCCAATGCAAACACCATCTTTAGGGGGAAGCATTTATTTTCTAACATTCATTGATGATTTTAGTAGGAAAACATGGGTTTATTTTTTGAAATATAAATCTGAGGCATTTGGAAAGTTCAAGGAATTCAAAGCATTGGTTGAGAAACAAAGTGGCCTACCCATCAAGGTATTGAGATCAGATAGAGGAGGTGAATTCAAGTCAAATGAGTTTTTGGATTATTGCAGGTATCATGGAATAAAGAAGCAGTTTACTACAAGTTACACACCTCAGCAAAATGGTGTTGCAGAAAGAAAGAATCGAACAATAATGGAAATGGCAAGGAGCATGTTGAAAGGAAAGAATCTACCTAATGAGTATTGGGCTAAAGCAGTAGCTTGCACAGTTTATATTTTAAACAGAAGTCCAACAAAGATTGTAAGGGACAAGATTCCACAAGAAGCATGGAGTGGTAAGCATCATAGTGTTTCTCATTTTAGAATATTTGGTTGTATTGCATTTGCACATGTGCCCAAGGAAACAAGAAGTAAGTTGGATGATAAAAGTGAAAAATGCATTTTTATTGGTTATGATGAACAATCTAAGGCATATAAATTGTTTAATCCTATTACCAAGAAATTCATTGTAAGTAGAGATGTTGTGTTCAAAGAGGAAGAATCTTGGGATGGAAACATAGACAAAACAATTACAGGTGTTGCAGCATTTCCATATAATGAACAAGAAGAAAAAGATCAAGAAAAACAAGGAGATCAATCAAATGAACAAGGAGGAACACCATCAAGAATTACACAAGGAGAAGTTGAGCAAGGAGAATCTTCAAGTCCACAAGTAAGTGATGAATCAAATCCTACACTTGCATCATTAAGATCAAAGCTTAAAAACAAGAAATCTAAAAGTTTGCAAGAAATTTATGATCAAGGAGATAGGATAGATTTGCAATCAAATTTTGCTTTATTTGCTCAAGATCCTATTTATTTTGAAGATGCAATTAAGGAAGAACATTGGATTAATGCAATGAATGATGAAATGGAATCCATTGAGAAGAATGATACATGGGATTTAGTTGATTTTCCTAAGGAAAAAGATTGCATTGGTGTAAAATGGGTTTATAAAACTAAGTATAATGCAAATGGAGAAATTGACAAATATAAGGCAAGATTAGTAGCTAAAGGATTTTCTCAAGAATATGGAGTTGATTATAATGAAACTTTTGCACCTGTAGCAAGACTTGACACTATTAGAATGGTACTAGCTATTGCAGCTCAAAATGATTGGAAGGTTTATCAAATGGATGTTAAATCAGCCTTCTTGAATGGATATTTAGAAGAAGAGGTTTATGTGCAGCAGCCACCAGGATATGAAATAAAAGGTTATGAAGACAAAGTTTACAGGTTAAAGAAGGCACTCTATGGATTGAAGCAAGCTCCAAGAGCATGGTACAACAGGATAGATTCATACATGATAAGCAATGGATTCAACAGAAGTACTAGTGAGCCTACTCTATACACCAAAGTCAATGAGCAAGGTCAAATTTTAATTGTTTGCTTGTATGTTGATGATTTGATTTTTACAGGTAATCTTTCTATTGACATGTTTAAATCAGCAATGAAGAAGGAATTTGAAATGACTGATTTGGGGTTGATGAAATATTTTCTTGGCATTGAAGTAACACAAAATGATAAAGGAATTTTCATTTGTCAAAATAAATATGCAAAAGATGTTTTGAGAAGGTTTAGAATGATAAATTGCAGTCCAATTTCTACACCTGTGGCAATAGGCACAAAACTAAGTAGAGAAGATAATGAGATTGATTTTGATTCAACTATATTTAGAAAATTGGTTGGCAGTTTGATGTATCTCATAGCAACTAGACCAGATATAATGTATGGAGTAAGTTTGATTTCAAGATTTATGGATGCACCAAAGAATTCACATTGGCAAGCAGGAAAAAGATTATTGAGGTACATTGCAGGAACTATGAATCATGGTATATTGTATTCTACATCAAATAAACTTCAGTTGGTGGGATATACAGATAGTGATTTTGCAGGAAGTATTGATGATAGAAAAAGTACATCTGGATATGCATTTCATCTTGGAACAGGTGTTGTAGCGTGGGCATCAAAGAAGCAGCCTATAGTGACAATTTCATCAGCAGAAGCAGAGTATGTAGCAGGAACATCAGCAGCATGTCAAGCAGTGTGGATGAGAAGAGTCTTGAAGGATCTACTGCATGAACAAGAGGAGCCAACTATAATCTATTGTGACAACAAGTCCACCATTGCACTGTCAAGGAATCATGTTTTTCACAAGAGGACAAAACATATTGATACTAGATATCACTTTATTCGGGAGTTGGTGAACAATGGAGAAATCAATCTACAACATTGCAGATTGAAGAACAATTTGCAGACATATTTACAAAGGCTTTAGCACAAGAGCAATTTGAATTTTTGAGAAGAGTTTCGGGCATTGTAAATATTAATATAGTTTCTGGTAGAAATTAGGGGGGAGTGTTAAAATATTCTGGCAATTTCTACCAGCTGTAGGTTAATTTTTATTTTATTTTTATTTCTACTTTTATGTCGGCTAGGGTTAGGAAAATTCTAGAAGTTTAGGGTTAGGTAAATTTTAGAAAGTTATTTTATGTCGGCCAAGGTAAAACAATAAAAATAATATGTCGGCCTATATTCTAGATTTTTCTAAATTCCTCTATATAAAGAACTCATGTAAATATTTTTACTCAAGCAATGTGAAAGAATAATTTTGTTATTGTACAGCAGCACGGATATTTTATTTTCGGCTTAATTTCTTTGCCTCTGCCGGCTATCAGTTTGTGTCTATTTTTAAATATCCGCAAATATGATCCAACTTGGTCGAAGGTCTAACAGGGGCCTATTCAGCAGAAACAGAACCAGGGGGTTCGACTGTCAAAGTTCGTTTGGAAAATAGAACTATCGAAGTAAATTTCTCAAAGTCCCTTTTGCATTAAATAGATAAAACTAGCAATAGCAAAACAAAATGCAATTTTACGTTCAAGGGAATAACCTCAGCGGTTTTAAAATGGATGTGGCTTTCGTAGCCTTCTAAGGATAGGTAGGAAAACAACTCTTTTGGTGGAAACATTATCAATTGTGTGTGCCTCCAAGGCCACCCAAAGGAATTAATTTACCCACTTTCCAATCTAAAGAAAACAAAACAGAAACATATTGAGAGAGAGGTAAAGAATGACCTTCTTGGGTAAATCCTTTGTAGGTATGTCAACAACGAATGTAGTTGTATTGATCAAGCTCCTCTTCGCCGATCCGTCCACAGAGTAATGACAACCAAGGACTTCCCTTCACCAAGCTTGGATGGTCTGCCAACTCTCAATCCCAATCCTGCCCATTCTAATTTCGGCAGTTTGACCTCCGTCTATCTTCTTCCAATTCCCCATGATACCTAGTCTCCTTCCTTAAAATGCTTTGAGACCCCCATTCCACAATGTCAGTTGGAAATCAAAGGTGTAAATACGCCTATCCAATTTAGCAAGGCCCACTATCTTTATTGAAATTATCTCCACTTACTCATCTTATGTTTTATCTTGTAAATTTACAGTAATTACAACATTCCCCTCAAGAATCTTTTAATTACTCTTAATTATGAGTAAACCACTATCTCATATATATATATATATATAACCTCATAAATTACCATTTCAATTTTCATTAATTTGTTATGTGGAATAAAATAACATCATAAGAATACAATTAGATTTTTTCTTGATCAAAGATCCCTAAATGTTTATATTGATCTAAATAATTAGACTTAATAAAATGCTTTACGTTCTAAAGTAAATTTACCCAATTGAAGATGTTCTTGTTGAAATAATAAGTAATGATAACATCACTAACCTAGAAGATGAAATATATAATTTGAGTGATTATTCCAAAGAGGGTTGTAACATCCTTCCCCCCTTATTTGTGCATCATCTCGATGCACACAAGTTTTAAAAAATGTTCAAGTGAGTATGGTTCTAGCATTCGACAATTCTTGCATGATGTATACTATTAAAAACCATGAATGGCTAACTTACAATAATCAAAATTTGTGGTCAATTCATTTCATTTATAAATACACTAGATAACTTGATTTTTGTATTCCCACATACTGAATGAAGAAGCTTTCATATATGAAGTATTCAAGATTAAAATTTAAATAATATTCCCATTCATAGTATTGGACATTTCATTTTCTTTACCTAGAAATATAAGTTGTTTAATTTTCATAAACTAATTTATATTATTAACACTATAACTCCATTTATGGTTCATATAAGACTTAATAATCATAGTGAAATAAAATACTATGAGTCAAAGGTTAATCATATAACCCCTAAATTGTGATTATAAGAATTAATTGAGATAACACTATCTGTTCATCTTGTAAGAATATTTTTCCATAATTTATTTATTTATTTCTCTCGAGGGTACATACATGTTGGCCTCAATGATTAATATTACTTCATCATCCCAATTGTGTTCCCTATCCTTATTTCCTCGCACCTTGGTCCAATAAGTATTCTTTTTCAATTCTTGATCGAAACTTCATTCTTCTATTCTTGAGGTTAGAACATTAGTAGAAACAAGATTGTTTCCAAAATAATCATCACAATGGCTAAGGAAGTCAAAATAAATTTCACTAATTCATACTGATCAAGAGTGCATCTCAGATAACTATAATTTTTAGAACATTTTTTTCAAAGTATTAACTTACTTGTTGATATAATGAATGTCATTTACCTCCTCTTAAGTTGGGCATCTACTCGATAATCTTAAAGTTTCCACCATTTATTTTATTTATTAGCTTCATTATGTGTTTATTCATTTATATACTTGGGTATTTTTATCCATATAGGATAGGCATTCGTCCATCTAGGATAGACATCCAGCCATACAGGTTAGGAATCTTGTCTATATGGGATGAGATTTCATCTATCCATTTGGGATAGGAATCCACCAAAATGGGGTTGACATCTATCCATAAAGGATAGGAATGTGCTTTGGCTAGAGACTTAGAATCACCAAGACTATCTGGGTCCTAAGTCACTCTCTCAAGACTACACTCCTCTATTTGGAATGCACTGAGGTCCTTGTTCTTAGGAGTATATATAAAATACATAATTAGATTGAGTCCAACCTCAAAAAATTTCCGAAAGCCTCAGGGAGTCAAGTGAATCCATTCGAGATTCCTTAGAGTGTACAAAGAACACATTTTCTTTTTAGTTTACATCCCTTCTTTTAATCATTAAGCTTGGTTAGGATTCTTCTTGCTCTTAGCCAATATGAAATTTATTTCAAAAGAAACAAATTACAAAATAAATATTTTACCTTTAAATTAGATGAATTAAGAGAATACAACTTTCCATTCACAACAAAATAGAATAGCTCATCCTTTTATTTATATTTCTACTCTTGTACAAAAAATTATATTCTTACTTTGATTCTTCTTCTTCAGCAGGTTTCTCTTCAAACAAATTTAGCGCATTCATTTATTTTTGGATGAACCTAGAGGTATTCAATCTATACCTCCTTACTTATCTTAGGAGCATTTTATCCATAGCCAAAATGTAGGTCCCTCACTAGAAATGGTTTTTGTTTCTTAGGTTACTCTTTGTCTTCTTCTTTGATCATTTTCCCCTTTGAAAGGTTAGGAAAAGGGGCTCCATAATGAATAAGGATGTATTCTCTCTATTTATACCTTTCCCTAAGGTATTTCATTTGGAAAGAGATCACAAGGTGTAAATATTAAGTTTCAACCTCAATGGGGAGTCGATCGGACTTGTATTTCAGTCCTTAAGATAATACATTAGATCTAAAACAAAATTGAAATGATATGTAATGCTAAATCTAGATGCACAATAATATCTAGAACATGAAATGAAAATTCCCAAAAGTATAGAAGTTGAAACCATAGTTTGTAGGAAAATTTGAGAAGGGTAAAGAAACATGTACCAATCACCAAAAGTTGATCTTGAGCTCTGTTGAAGGATAGGTTCGCCCTAGGAAAAACGGGTCCTTGTTAGGGCTTCTGAAAATTGTTTCAATAGTCCTCTAAGGTAGGATCTTAACTTTTGTTTTGCACAGGTTCTATTGTCAGAAAGTCATAAATGAAATATGAATTTGAGTTTCTATGGCTTGAAAACAACGATGACAACTTATGCAACAATGAAAATTTTCTCTTCAAGATCTTCAATCCCTCTTCAATCTGTAATATGCACATAATAAGGGAGGGATTTTTTTTTGTTTGAATGGTGTTTTTCCTTAGTCAAACCCCATGCTTGGTAATTAAACTTTGATAGAAAGGTAATGACAATGGAGAAGGAAATGATGAATGAAAAATTTCTTGCTACAACTCACCAAACTTTCAATGGCTTCCCTTAGAGGACTATAGACAAACACATCACTCCAAGGAACTTGATCCTTCTTTGCTTGATGGATTTGGACACTTGAAAATGCTTGGATGTTTTAGGATTAGTAATACATGTTAGCGTTCACAAAATGACAATAATAATTACTTTTGAGAATATTTGATCATGCTTGTTAGATTTGAATTGATAGAAATACTATGTATTTATAGATGTTTATCTAATTTCCCAAAAATTAGATTCCAAAAGATGACAATTGCATATTGAATTTGAATCATTATAAAACCACCAAAAATCTAGGACACTCATGATCCAAGGTGATTAAAATATTAATTAAATTAATTAAATGTTGGTTTCCCTTTTAGAAAACAAGAATAATAAGGCTTTGGAATGCATAATTTGGAAAATTAGAAGCTTAATTAAGTCCAATTAATAAGGGACCCAAAAAAGTGTGAAATTGTAAAGGGTATACAATTTCCTACACTACATTT
>VDFB02245264.1:0-12576 GCA_007258455.2 Sequoia sempervirens | reverse complement strand
GAGGACATTGATACTCTAGATCTTCTGAAAGAAAAAAAATGTGAGGAAGAAACCTTTGCAAGCTACCTACAAAGGTGGCGCACCTTGGCTAGTCGACTAAAATCCCATCTCAGTGAGAAGGACATGGTGACCATTTTCATCGCAAACGCCAATCTTGATATGACACATAATCTTAACCTTCATTACGTTACCACATTTTTAGAGGTCATAGAAAAGGGCACAACCATTGAGAGGGCCCTCATTGCTAAGGGAAAAATCAAGATCTATAACTTAGACAAGGATAAGTCATCTAGAGACAAGTCCCGCTATTGGAATAAAAACAAAAAACATTGTTAATTATGGTATCACCGACACCAAACATGTCCAAGTAGCCAACACCTCGCAAAGATCACAATATGTTCCAAACCAACAATCAGTCAGCAATGTCATATCAAGGCTGCATGGTGTACTTCACCCTCCCCAATAGTCCATTCAACACAATCAAGGGAACAATAAGTGATCATTCACTCCTTTGGGAGAACCCTTAGATGTTGTTTTTAAAAGGCTGATTTAAGCGAGTTATCTAATTATTTATCCTATCACGAAGCCTTTTGATGAGTCAAAACCAAAACCCGCTTGGTATAGGGAAAATGAGTATTGTGATTTTCACAAAATTAAAGGTCATTCCACTAACAAGTGGCAAGGACTTAAAATGTATATCCAAGATCTTATAGATTGAGGTGATATAATAGTGGATGCAAATCAGGCGACATCATCTAATGCTCAGCTCCAAATATATCAAAACACTTTTCCCAAGCATAATCAGGGTGCCAGTACCTCCAATGCCAATCCTGGGTCCAACAATAGCAATAACCAAAATAACAACATGAATAACATTAGCTATAAGAATGTGCCCTATAACTATGATGGCATTGTTATGTGCATTAGTCAAGAAGAAGCACATGTGTCCATGATCCATGTCAAGGGTAAAGACCCTCAATGTGTTGTTACTACATGTTGCACTTGCATATCCATTCCTGGGCCTTCCACATCATCCCAGCTAGTTCTTGTGAGCTCCCAATATAATATTCTTGATCATCTTGGAAATAATCCCACTCAAATATCCATCTTGCATTTGCTTAAGTCTTCACCCATCCATCAAGAGATCTTAACAAAAGCTCCTCAAGATACCCATGTACCTAATGATATAGATCCTACTCAATTCCAAGCTTTAGTAGGATGCTTGTCATCCACATATAAGTTGGGTTTTAGTCAAAATGATATGCCGCCAATCAATGCCGTCAATCAATTCATCCCATAATCACACCTTACACATCAAAGTCCTTGTAGCCCGACATAAAGTAAAAAGGGTCTTGGTAGATAATGGATTTTCCCTCAACCACTTTATGCTAAAGTTCATAAAATAGGTAGGGTATACCCATGCTGACTTGAATAATCAGGTTATCACCATCAAAGCTTATGACAATGCAAAAAGGGATTCTGAAGGCATTATTTGTCTTCCTATTTAGGTTGGCCCCATAGTGTAGTACACCACATGCCATGTCCTTGATCTAGAGCTTTCATACAACCTTCTCCTTGGCCTCCCATGGATCCACACCATGTAGGTCATTCCATCCACCTATCATCAATGTCTGAAGTTCCCATACAATGGAATGGAAGTAACCATACATGCTAATCCTCAACCCTTTAAGTACTGTCATGCTCTAGAAGCTTCTTTTCCCCACTCATGAGATTGTCCAGGAGTAGAAGTGGGGGCACCTCAAACATCATCTTCTAATCCATCCTTCAACTCATCATCCACTACATCATCTATTCCATCCACCACATCTGAATCCACCATTACCAAATTCTAGATCATTGATGAAGGTTGTGGAGAGTATGAGATGCGCATGACCCTTAATGTGGCAACCATGCCACCATTTTCTTGCACATACGGTCAACCTTCTCAATCTACACAGAAGGAGGAAGAGAAGAAAAAAACTCTCAACTCTAAGAACATGGGTTCCACCACCTTCCAGTCTATAGGAACACAACAAGATCAGCTAGACGATGATATCAGTTAGTGGATATATAGGGAAGAACCTAAGCCTTCACCCCCTCTTATTGAATATTTAAAAGAGACTTATCCTTGTGCGTCAAAGTTAGCTGAGAAATACAACTATCAAGGGGGAGGTCTTGGTGTAGAGGAACATGGTAGATTGCAGCCCATCAATACACTTGTGCAACCTAAACATGTAGGCCTAGGTTATGACACCAAGCAAAAGGGTCCTGAACCATCAACTAGTACCTCTAATAATGCCAATGTGGATAATAATTTCCTTGAGGACATACCTGAGGAAGAATCCATCATACTCGCTTACAATGACATTGATCTCCCTTCCCTATTTGAATCCACATCAATCCTTACAATTAGTCTTTCCCTCCGTCACCCCAAGCTTATTGATTGGGAATTACGAGGTAGTGCACCTATAGACACCTTTCCTTCAGTGGACACTTACATACATCTCATGGGATTGGGGGAAGATGAGCACCCTAACCGCAAAAGTAAAAATAAACAAAATAAAAAAGGGTCATCTAGTGAAAACATCTCCGAGACACTTCCTGACTCGTCAAAAGTAAAAAAAAAGGGTGTATCCGATAGTGAAAACCTCGATGAGGTGCTAGAGGATGGGGATGTTCATCTTCCCCTTGTAGGAGCTCACTTGTATGAACAGTCTTCAATCTTGATCAAAGAGACACAAGAAGTTAATTTGGGAACAAAAAATCACCTATGTAGCCAAATCATTATCAGAGGAAGAGAATTCCATCGCCATCAACTTGCTAAAGGAAGGAATCATCAACTTCGCATGGACCTATTTAGACATGCCAAGATTAGATCCCACATTGGCTGTACACCATTTGGATGTTCATCTGGATGCCAAACCTGTTAAACAAAAGCTAAGAAAATGCATCCCCAAGTGGCCTTGCTCATCAAGAAGGAATTGAAGAAACTATTAGAAGCTGGGTTCATAAGACCTATTGACTACTCCAACTGGATATCCAACATAGTGCTTATGGCCAAACCAAATGGGAATATCAGAATTTGTACAGACCTTTGAGATCTTAATAAAGTCTGCTGAAAGGATGATTTTTTGCTTCCCAACATTGACATGCTATCCCTTATGGATGGATTTTCTGGCTATAATCAAATCAGAATCACACCAAAAGATCAACATAAAACTACCTTCACTACCCCTTGGGGCACCTTCTACTACAATGTCATGCCCTTTGGTCTAAAAAATGTAGCAGAAACTTACCAACATGCGATGACTATTATCTTCCATGACCACATGCAAGATTATGTCAATGATTTATTGGGGAAGTCCAAGACCAGAGAAGAGCATCCCATGATCCTGAAGCAAATATTTGAGCAGTTAGAGCACTACAAGCTACATCTCAATCCAAAAAAGTGTGTGTTTGGGTTCACATCTAGAAAGTTATTAGGCTTCATAGTTTGCTGAAGGGGTATTGAAGTAGATCTAGCCAAGGTCAAAGCAATAATGGACATGCCTTCGCCGTATAATCTTAAATAATTAAGGAGTCTCCAAGGAAAGCTACAGTCCATTAGGTGCTTTATAGCCCAACTTGATAACAAGTGTCAATCATTCACCCATCTACTATGCAAAGACATCACATTTAAATGGGATCCAAAGTGTCAGTAAGGCTTCAACAAGATTAAGGAGTACTTGGCTCACCCACCTATTCTGATGCCTCCTATTCCAAGAAAACCACTTCTATTGTATATCTCAACTAAATCTATTGCACTAGGGGCATTACTGGCCCAACATGATGAGTTCTCCAAGGAATGTGCAATCTATTACATCAAATGAACACTTGTGGGATATGAGCTGAATTATTCACCTCTGGAAAAAACTTGTTTGGTAGTGGTCTTTAGTTCACAGAAGCTTCATCACTACATGCTTAGTCATCCCATCAAGCTAATCTAAAAATTTTACCCACTCAAGTACCTATTATCTAGAACTTATTTAACTGGCCGCATGGCCAAGTGTGTTATGTTAATGAGAGAATTTTATATAGAATATGTGGATTGAAAAACAATCAAGGGATAGGTGATAGAAGACCAATTGGTTGATGCTCCTTTGGTTGACACATCTCCACTAGTAGCTGAGTTTCTTGATGAAGGGGTCCTTATAGTTATAGAAATAGATACATGGATGCTCTACTTTGATGGGTCATATACGCATAATGGGGTTGGTGCAGGTGTTCTATTCATCACTCCTCAAGGGGACTACATTCCAAAGTCATTCAAGTTGGCCTTTCCATGCACAAACGATATTGCTGAGTACGAAGCTTTGATCACTATCCTCAAAATCACCATCCAATGGAATATCAATTGCCTTCATGTCTTTGGTGATTCACAACTCATTATCAAATAGGTCAATGATGAGTTTAAAACAAAGGATGATAAGCTGTTTCCATACAAATGCATGGTGGATAACTTTAATAAGTATTTCACCTACATCCAATTTGAGCATATTCCCAGAGTCCAGAACAAAGCAGTAGACACAATAGCTACGATTGGTTCCCTCATTGACATGCTTAGAGATCGAATGGACTGTGAGTTTCTTGTTGAGCAACTCTTAATCCCTACATACAATGTACCTAACAATGAGATGGTGTGTGATATCATAGGTCCCAACTCACCCTGGTACCATAGCATTTATGCCTACCTCCATGACAATATCCTACTATCCAACCTCACCTGCAATCAACTTAAATCATTCATACAACATACTTCCCACTATACCATCGTAGGAGATACACTTTATCGAAGAGGGTATGATGGTACTCTTCTTCAATGTCTCAATGAATTGAAATCTTGCATTGCATTAAATGAGGTACATAGTGGTGTTTGTGGGTCCCATTCTAATGGCATGGCCTTAGAAAAAAGGATTCTCAAAGTTGGATATTATGGCCTACTTTGGAGCATGAATATTTTGAGTTCATGAAGAAATGTCTACCTTATAAGCAACATGCAGATTTAATCCATGCTCCTACACAAGATTTGCAGCCTATCATAGCACTGTGGCCTTTTTCTCAATGGGGTTTTGACTTGATTGCCAATATTTATCCTCCATCCTCTGATGGCCATACTTTCATCATCACAACCACTAAATACTTTACCAAGTGGGTGGAAGAAATTCCACTCTTTCAAATCATAGGTATTTAGATATCCAAATTCATCCTTTTCCATATTCTCTGCAGATATGGAATCCCTTCCACCATCATCATCGACAATGGTAAGCCCTTCAAAAATTAGTTTATGAAGCACCTTTGTGAGACATACCATATCCAACATCGTTTGTCCATGCCCTATTACCCACAAGGTAATGGTCAAGTGGAGGCAACCAAAAAGACCCTCATCAAAATCCTCAAAAAAGGTGGTCAATAATACTGGTCAAGATTGGAACCTCCATCTCAATCCTACCATTTGGGCATACCACACGTCCATCCACATTCTTGTTGGCAACACCCCATACTCTCTTGTATATGGAGGCAACACAATTTTTTTGATTGGAGTTGATATCCCACCACTCTGAATCTCTCTGAAGAATCTCATTAGTGATGAAGATGCTTGGGTCACATGCTTAAGTAAGCTTGAACTCCTAGATGAAAAATGCATCAAGTCCTACAATCACCTTTAGGCATATCAACATCGTCTTAGGAGGAACGACAATAAGAAGATTCATCCTCATCAATTCAACGTTGGCGATTTGGTCCTGAAGGAAAACCATCGTACCCAACAAGACATAAAAGAAAGGAAAGTTTGAACCAAATTGGTTGGGTCCATATGTTGTCACAACAAAGTATAGTTCTAGGGCATATAGGCTTGCAACACCTGAAGGAGAGCCCTTGGAGGAGCCTATTAACATCATGCATCTAAAGCGGTTTTACACCTGAGTTAGTTGGGTTATCCTACCTAGAAAAATCTATTTTTTTTTTTTATAGAAAAATCCAAAAATAGTAAAGATAAATAACCCGTCTTGTGGTGAAAACCACCCTTGGTTGCACCATGGATAGGTATGTTTGGTAAAAACCTGGCAACAATTGCCATTCATAGAGGGATTAATCATTATCTACCTTATGTCCTAGTTACTTTGTGCTTCCATCCATCCTATCTACTTATCCCATCCTTACATCCTATTGATTCCATCCTCCATCGACATCCCAATCATCCGTCGCTTGGTATTTTTTGATTGAGAATTGGACGATCCAAATGGACTATCTGAAATCCTGAGCTTTTGTCCTATATCTAAGCTTTTCGTTTGTACATTGCTATCATCTATTAGTCTTGTGTCCTCATCTAGGATCTTTCATCATGTTGGTCATCATTAGGTCTCATCTTGTCTTCCATCCATTTTGTTGAACTATGAGGGCTTTGTGCTTTCAAGTAGGAAAGGCTAATCTTTGATCAACCCCCAAGCCCCTAGGTCTTTAGGGTGTGTTTCAATCTTGTGTCATGTCATCAAGTATGTCCTTATTCAGTTGATTCTTAACAAAAGAGGTCATTAGTATCATGAGGTTTAATTGGTTTCGAATATCCCGAGTCATGTCGATCATCCAATCTATCCTTCATATTTTGGTTTTAATATAATGTATCCTTCCTAAATCAATCTGCATCAATCCCATCCACATCTTGATCCTATGGCAAAGGACATTTGAAATATGTTATGATATTTTAATGCTTTTGACATTTTGTTATCATTTGAGCTTCCTATTATACTTTGTCTCGGTCACCACGATCCATCATATCATGGTGCAATTTGACAAGTAGACATAGGGGCATATCTTGATCTTTTGTATGTTATTATCTTCTTGGTTGTCCCATGTAGTACCCACCAAGGTCTTTGTGGTCTTGTGTTATGCTGGGGCATCCTTTGTGTTTGTGGTTATTCCAACACCTAGCCCGACTAAAGCCCCTATGGCTTTGGGGTGTTGGGATAGCCTTCTCATTTGCTGTGTTTGTTTTATGCATTGGACACTAATCGGCCTTGGTTCTTCATACCCTAGCACATTGTGTCCCTTGCTATAGAAAAAATCAGTGCAGCTAATATGGAAAAATGGCATTAGGTTTTCATTTCATCTATTATCCCATTGCATTGCATTTCCCCCATCCTATTCTTCCCCTAGCCTATGGTTAGTGATTTTGGTTGTGAAAATGTTTTCCATCCACCTATTCTTCCTAACAAGATTCCTATGGTTTTGATAGGTACACTCTCACACCCATCATCATTTATCCCACTATGTGATGCATTGCCACACCTATCATTTTTCACCTAGTTGCATTTGCATTATTAGTCCATTGCATTATCATCTTAAGTTGTTTAGATTAATATAGATCTGTTAGTCTAAGCATCTTAAGTTCATTTCATTGCATTATCATATCCATTGCATTATCATTTTCATTATCATCTTAAGTTGTTTAGATTAATATAGATCTGTTAGTCTAAGCATCTTAAGTTCATTTCATATCATTACCATATCCATTGCATTATCATTTTCATTATCATCTTAAGTTGTTTAGATTAATATAGATCTATTAGTCTAAGCATCTTAAGTTCATTTCATCTCATTATCATATCCATTGCATTATCATTTTAAGTTGTTTAGATTAATCTAGATTGGTTATTCTAAGCATCTTAAAGTCATTTCATTTCATCATTGCATTTGCTTTATCATTTTTATATCCATTTTAAGTTGTTTAGATTAATCTAGATTGGTTATTCTAAGCATCTTGGGTTCATTTTCATTATCATTTCATGTTATTCAAAGTTGTTATTCTAAACATATTAATTCATCTCACCACATATATTGCATTACATTACATTTATCCGTATCATGATTACACATACACATGTCATACATTTTCATTCATGGCATCACATTACATCTTCATATCACATCATACATACATAATTAATCATTACACTGCAGTAATCCATAGCACATTCAATCATCACATCAAATCACATACACATACATAATAAATCATGGTTGCATCACCACCTACTTCACACATCATTAGTACCACATTCATAACATACATCATAAGATCATAAATCATAAACCATTCACCATATCTTGCATCACAAAGTGTTAGACTTAATACATTTCATCCATATCATTCACATAAACATAAGCATAAACCATCATAATTAAATGCATACATCATAATTATGACCATCATACACAAATGCATCAGGGAAAACTTTAGTGGCGAATCTTCGCCAATTGGTGAATTCTAGGAATCGGCCAAGTCAAATATGGCAAATTTCTCGCACCCAATGGGGTGTCCAAATTGCCCAAATTTTATGAACTATAGGTCCAATGCATGCCCATTCACCAATGAGTTTTTTTATGAGGCATATTTAAGCAAAAAAATCACCATTGTCAAACTACGTGTTTCAATTGGACTGACTAATATTTTTTCCTAGAATCCCAAAAGCATTTAATTAAACACCTACATATTCACCAATACTATTAAAACAACATTGTATCAAGACCCATTTCACTAATTAAAATTTACAAATAGTTGCTTGTGAAGACCCATTTCGCCAATTAAAATTTATAAATAGTTGCTTATGAGGACCTATTTTGCCAATAACATTAAAAAATAATTACATTTCAGACACATTTCACCTTGAAAATTACAACATATTGTTGTATAAGCACGCAGGTTTGCCAAATTTTTAATATACCATTTAAAAATCCCACAGAATTTTCCAAATATGGAATCATGGATTGATATAAATACAATCGAAAGTGTCATTTATTCTTACACATTTTGTTCAGTTCTGAGGTTCTACTTCTTGATTCAGAAGTCAAGTGAAAGCCAAAAACGTAGACTTAAAGGTGAGTGATCATTTCTTCATAATGTTATTAGTTATAATAATAAGTTTTTTTATCTCTTTTCCATTCTTGCTTCAGTCTTAAAGATGATATTGAGTAGGAGATGATATCTATATTATTATTCTCTATCCTTAAACAAGAAAACATTTTTCCTAGTTTTTATTCGAAGTGAGATGAATATGTCGAGCGAATCAGAGATCAATATGTCGAGCAACTCGAGCAACAAGGGTAAGGCTCCTACCGCTGCTCTGGTGGTGAAGAGACTCCTTCCACTCCTCGACTCTTCTAATTCTTAGGGTGGTAAGGCTCCTACCACCCTCTAATCCCACCGCCTCTTAGGGTGGTGAAGAGACTCCCCTGCCACTCCTCAGCTCCTCGGTGGTGAAGAGACTCTTTTCTCGCTCCTTAGGTGGTGAAGAGACCGGAGGCCATCAAAACACCAAAAATCTTAGACGTACCATACAATATTACTTTGGAATTTCCAAAGCTTCTGATCCATCAAGTCAAGATGGAGCTACATCATCAACTCTTCCACCAAATATTGGTAGCATTCACAATACCTCATCGCCATCGGAAGGTCAAGTTGAGATTGTCATTGATTTAAATCAAAATGTATCAAATCAGGATGGCAATAGTACAAAAGATGTTCCTAGGGATACCCTAGGCCCAGTTAGCCAGAATGAGATAATTGACTTGGATGAGGATGATGATGTTGGTAGCAAGAAAAGGAAAAATAAACCAAAAAGGGGGTGTGAGTGGGAAATGACAAGGAGTTTTCAAATTGGTTGTTTGTCAAAGTATCCATTCATGATACCAGTGGGGATTGGCAATGAAAATGATATTGAAAAGGCAACATTGGCCAAATGTAAGATTTGTAGTTGGAAATGTGGAAGATCCAAGATGTTGCAGCTAAAGATTGACAATATAGAAAAGCATATCGGTAAAGTTTATGAAAAACAAATCATAGACAAAAAGGAAGAATCAGTCTTACAATGGAAATAAAAGGAAGAATGTCTTCATGCTAGGTATGCCATGGATTATGAAGAGCATGAAAAAATAATGTTGAACATTGCTGCATGTAAAGGTACACTTGAGGCTCAATTTGGAAAAGCAATGGAAACAAAAAATTTGTCAAAAACTGTTCAGATGAGTGTTGTTTTTCATATTTTGTCCAGAGGGCGTCCTATGATAGACTACCTAGAATATTCTAGTTTATTATCTTATTTGAATGTTCCTCACTATCCCTACTCACATTGGTCAGTAAACACTGGATGGGAATGGACAAACTATCTTATTGTAGTGGAAAAGGAAGATTTAAAGGATAAAGTAAAATAGTCAAATTTCATTGCATTATCTTTAGATGAAGTTACTGTGGTAGAAAATGCTTCTTGGGTCTGTATGCATTTGTATAATATACAACATGTTCACCAAGCTCATCTTCTCTATGTTCATAAAATGAAGGATAGTTCAACATCGCAAAATGTATTTGAACTAGTCAAGAAATATTTGAATGAAATTGCAGGTATGAATGAGTTGACAATTGCAAAAAAGTTAGTTTGTGTAGGAGATGATGGAGCTGCAGTGATGCAAGGTCAAAGGACCGGTGTTTGCACAAAGTTACAAAGTACTTGTGCACCATACATGCTTGGAATTCACTGCATGGCCCACAAAATGAATTTAGCATTCAAAATTGTAAGCAAGTTTCTTACAATATCAAAAGTCAAAAATCTAGTCCGCGAGATCCACACATACTTTTGCCGAAGTCCTAAATGTTTCATAGAATTTCAAAATTTTGTTGAGGGAATAACACCAGGCAACAAGCTTCTCAAGGATGTTGATACTAGATGGATCTCCCTACACGGACCAGCACAACGAGTTCTTTTAGAATATCAATCCTTGATTGGAGTGATGTACAAAAATTGTAGCATAGTAGACAAATCTCCTGACCTCTTACATAGGTTAAGTGATATAGAGACACTCTTGACTTTAACTAGTCTTCTCCCCATGCTAGATGTGATGAATGAGCTTGTGAAGAAAGCCCAAGACAAAACTATGTATATTAATGAATATTCCAATCTACGTAAACATACATGCTTGGCCCTCGATCATCTATATCTAGATCTAACACAAGATGGCACAAATTATTTCATGTGGTAGAAAATTACTGATTTGAATGATCCTAATAATTATTTACAGTTTAATGCAAGCGGGAACTTATGTATCTGTGTACATGGATATGAGATACAAATGTACCAATGTAAGACAACCAGGTGCTCTAGCAGAGAAGTAGCAGTTAACGAGGAAGATTTTAAAGGAATTGTTAAATCTGTTGGTGATAATTTGAAGGAAATTGCAAAATCTCTTTCCTCAGATATTCGTGAAAGATTCCCTCGACATGAAATACTTGAAGCCATGAGTATTGTGTATCCTCAATTTTGGGAAAACCGAGATAACCCAAAATATTTTCATGCTTAGGTAAAAATATTGATCGAACAATTTTTGAAAACTATAACATACAATGAGCATAAAATAGAAGGAATTTTAGATGAAGCTAAGCTTAGAAAACAATGTAGGAGTTTTGCAATAGCTATGAAGGACTAGTATAAATCCATGGGAAAGGACAAGGACTTTGAACCGGGATCAATAAAAAAGGTTTGGACAACCTTAGGTCAGAGTGAAATATTGCGTGGTTCGATATTGTAGACACGCCAAATTGACATTATGCATCACATTCACTCATCAAATAAATAAATCAACTTTATTTGTCAATCTCCTAAAGTCACCAGCTTAAATCAAACAAATCAAACTTGATCCTATCATCTCTTTGATTAAATAAATCAATCATTTATTTAATTAAATCTCATATCATCATTCATCTCCCTTTGATTTGATTTAAATCCCTAAATCAAGTCAAAGTGGTCAAATCAGCCTAATCATCATTAATTTAACCTAATCTTGATCTAATGCTAATCTCATCCCACTTGCATTCTCTAGATTTGGCCACTTGCACATGAAATTGCAATTAAATGATTTATCAAAATCTTTATTTTCAACTTGGCATAGAGGGAGAATATTCTCCAAGTTTGAATTTCCCCCCAAGTGGACATGTACACCAAACAGAGCATTTATGAGGCCTTACATGCCTCTTACATGTCCCCTTCCAAAGTCAAACTCAGCATTCATTGCCAATTTGAATTCAAAATTTCCCCCTCTTGGGCACTCTTCCCAAATCTTGCACATACATCAACTAATCACATGATGACAAGTGTCCTCAATTCATTGGCTTGTTTTTGATCCCACATTGGTCCCTCTTCAACACTTGGCATTTTGAAAATCTTTAAATAGGTGCTTCATCCTCAAGCAAATCCTCCACAATCTCTTGCAAGGTTACTCTCTTCATTTGAGATTTGATCTTGTTCATCATCATTCCACCATCTTCATAGCATTTCATCATCTTGAGCTTTTTATCATGGATTGGGAAAGGGTCACTAGCACATGTGACACCAATCCACTATGAGATAGAGTTGGATCATGTCTTTTATATGCTTTCTTTAGTTTCTATTGTTCCATTTTATTGCATGATTGACATGTTTCATTATTTCATAGGGATGTTAAAATGTTGTTTTGTTTTAAACTAACCACACTTTGCAGATTTTGACATCCACA
>VDFB02245260.1:16106-45738 GCA_007258455.2 Sequoia sempervirens | reverse complement strand
GGAAATTGCATCAATTGAAAGGTGACTTAGGGTTTTTCCTTTACCACCTGTGGCCGATTTTGATAGGGTGCTTTTGAAGGTTCATGAAATGTTGGATCAGAATAAGGACAAAGGGGAAGGAAGTTAATGATTGGCTACATCGAGATTTGTGCTTCCCTATTATTTTTCCATGCATTGGTCCGAACTACATTGGAGATCCTAGGCCGACCTAGATGAAGTTCATGCATTTAATGCATATTTTATTTTAGTTTGAATTTTTCTTGGTCGACATGTTGTGCCTAATTATTATTGTAAAATATTATCTAGGTTGACATGTTTTGGGGGTTCTATAAATTTGGCATTTTTCCTCATTTGTAAGGGTTAAGAAGTTTTAGACTTAGAAAAATAGAGAGCTAGTTAGAGCGAATTAAGTAGAGCAAGTGTTAGCAAGTAGTTGTTCTCAAGCAAATATTGTAACAGAAAGCTGGAATTGTTGCTATAGTGGATAATTTGATGCAAGTAATGACATTGTGATTTGGTGCCATACTTGTGTTTTTCTTATCTTGCATGGTCCTTGTCATTCTATCTTTAGAATTTCTTTGAGGAGGTTAATATTTATATTAGATTTGATTTAATAATGTTTATGGTTTGATATTTGAAGTGTTGCAACAATCCCTAGTCCATACTTTTTGCAACCAACTGATTGTTAGTTTCTTTGCAAAGTTAGCCTAGAATTTTATATTCATTGTGCTTAGTTCAATTGTGAGGGTCTATTCATTTCAATTGTGACAGGGTTGTTTGAATTAATGTTCATGATTTGAAAATATTAACACCTTAGAAGATTGCACTGTTTCTATAAGATTGCAGATTTATCTAGGTCAAGTAGAGATTAGTTTTGAGGGATTGGTCAATTTCGAGTGTTGGTCATCTGCATTGTTAATCTTAGGTTTAATATTAAGTTTAGAAATCTCTTTGAAACCTTTATCTTTTGTTATTTCTTTGATTACTGGGTTAAATTTAGGATTGAAGTATCATCTTATTTTTAGATCTAATAAATTGAGATTCATTATTTTTCTTGTAGTAAGGTCCCATTGTGATTACCAGCATGTTCGCATTATCATTGAGTTGTTTATGCATTGTTAAGACCTGACATTAGAGACCTTGGGGTTATCTCTTGAGGCTTGCTGATAGAGATTTACCTTTCAAGTGAGATAGGATATTATATTCTGTCTGAGTTGTTGCTGTGTAGAAAAAATCATCAACAGATTGGCGCTAGAAGGAGGGCCTGAATAAGCAAGATGGAATGATTTTTGAACACCCTCTCTCCTGAAAGATTTAGAAGAAGAACAAGATCTGCTCCAGGAGAGGAGGAATTTTAGGAATTACCAGTCCCCACTAGGTCTAGAAGGACCAACAGAAGGGGAGAATCATCATCATCCCATCCACCTCCCTCATCTCCATCATCCCCATCTTCATTAGGTTCATCTGAGTCTCAGGGAATTCCTAGTCCACAACATCAGGCAGTAATAAATCAGCTATTACTATCCCCACCTCCACGAATGGCTTTCCTAGCAACCAACACATCTCCATTGAGTTTTTCCAGTTACAATGTTATGCCCAAAACACCTGAACATTTTTGTTCAAAATTCCATGTCAATGATCCCAATAGAACTGCTGAAGAACACATCAGTATCTTTCAGACTGGCCTCAAGGATAAGGGGATAAACCACGAGGATGTAGCTTGTAGATTATTTCCTTATTCACTAGGGGAAGATGCATTTTATTGGTACAATAATTTACCTGCTGGATCTATCCAACATTGGACTGAGCTAGAGACTACATTTCTGTAGAAGTTTCAAATTCCCATTAGTTCCAATGAGCTCTACCATCAGTTCACTAATGTTAAAAGGGAGGTCAATGAGCTTATAGGATCTTTCAACAATAGGTTTCATCATGCTTATACTAGACTACAGGCCCCTTATGTTGTAGATGAATCCACTGCTCTAGAAGTTTATTATGAGGGACTTGATAGTTTGACAGCTACCTTTATGAAGTGGAGTAATAACCCTCCTGCTAGTCTACTTGATGCATATGCAGAGGCTGTGAAAGTTAGCACTAATCTAAGGCAAGATCTGTCTAGACCTCTACCCTCATTAGGACCCGTTGCTCACCCTGGACAGGTTCCAGCTCTCAACCAAGCTCTGGAAAACCATACTCCAATAATGAATCCAGCACCTCAGTCACCTCTGGTCCCTAACCCAGGACCTCCCGTGGGACAAGTTTCATCCACAATTAATTACCCTCAGCAAATTGTGAATCAACCTCTACATATCTAGCCTCAGGCTAGTTATCCTTCATACCTGCAAAATTCTGAAGTCTTGAACCAGTCACTAAATGCCAATGCTACAGTAGGGTATTCCCAGAATAATGCGAATCAGCCTCCATATAGTAATCTTGACAAGGAGAGACTAGATGAATTGTCTGAACAAATAAAGAAGCTGGATATGGAGGTGACTTATTTGAGGAACCAAAACAGTTAGTTGCAAGCTGCTTAGAGAAATATGTAGTCTAGTCAGAACAGAGAGAATGCACAAGGACAACACTTTGATAGAGGGCAATGTCATGACCGAGGATACAATAATAAAAGAGGATACAGTAATGATAGAGGGTATAATAATGAAAGAGGATATAACCAGGAAAGAGGTTACAACAATGACAGGGGATTTAATAATGACAGGGGGTATAATACTGACAGAAGACAAAACTATGATAAAGGGCAATCTTCAGGTCATAACTTTGGGCAAGGTGGTGGACCAGGATTCGATAGGAGGCAGCCATCAAGACATAACATGACTTGGAACACAGGGCCCAACAATGGAGGAGTTCCCACCCCGCTGGATCAACCAGTTAATCAACCTGTCAATCAGTCTATAAATCAACCAGTTAATCAGGAGAAGCCTACTAGTGGTGTATATCTAGTTGAGGTTGATTTATCAGGGTGGTGTAGTCTCCACAAAACAAGTCAACATTCTGAGTTAGATTGTCAAGAGTTCCAAACAACAACTTCTATCTTTCAATACGAAGTGGAGGACAATGTAGGGAGTCAAGAAATATTACCATCCAATCCTTATGATTCACTAGTGTTGGTGCTGAATCATGTTCCTTTTCCACAAAGTAAGGAGAATGTACCTAAAGAGGAATTTGACCAGTTGGATGAGGAAGCAGACTAGGTATTCAATGGAGATGAAATGACAGTTATTTGATGATATTCTAGTGAATGTTAATGGTCCTAGAGATGAAAAGGAGGCTAATGTTGAAGAAGTGCAGACCTTCCAGAGACCTATTAAGAAGTATGACTTGAGAGAATTACCACATAGACACCCACAGGCTGGAGGCCCCTTCACTACTTCCATTCCACCAAACAATTTCAACACACCTCTAGACCCTAATGCTAGCAATAATCCATCACTTCCTTAGCTGTCCAAGCAATATTTATCTCAAGATCTAGGACACGCTGATGTGCCTAAAGGGAGAAATGTTGACGCAAACAAAGATAGGGTGATCGAATATCCAAGGTAGACCCCTACTGATTTGAGTGAGGAACAATTGGCCTTGTATTTTGCTAAAGAACTCATAAAATTAAACATAAGCCTATCTGAATTTGAGTTATTAAGAGTTCCAACCATTAGGAATGCAGTCCTAGGATCTTATAATGAAAATTACATGTCACAAGATAAATCAGTTAGCGAGATCGTCAATAGAGCATCTAGTTCTCAATCAGTAGGAAGACACAATGAGACTCATAATCAAGTCCATATGCCCCCTAGAGATGTTGGGAAAGAGAAGGAAAAATCTCAAGTTGGTCAAGTAGATACTCCCTTAACTCTATTTCAAAGGAAAACAGACACACCTCCATTCTTGATTTTTGTTTGAATATTTGGTAAGAATTTGCATAATTGTTTGTTGGATTTCGGTGCCTCAACCAATGTTATGCCTTTCAATGTATGTAGAGCTATGGGTATTACTCCTAGTGACTCACAAAATAAAGTCACACAATTGGATAGGACTGAAGTCAATGTTGTAGGAGAGTTAAATATGATTCATATGCAGATTGCTTTTGATCCTAGGATTCAACAAGTTATCAATATACAGGTGGCTGACATACCTGACGCTTATGGCCTAATCCTGGGAAGAGACTTTACCAAGGCCTTGACTAGATATGTTTCGACTGACCACTCCCATATGTGGCTTCCCTGGAAGGGAGTGCCGAACCAGATTAGAATTGAAAGAGAACCCAGAATGAAGTACATGATTACAAAATATCAAAAAAATTCTTCTAAAATTATAGTATCAGAAGTAAGTATGGGTAACTATATGCTCGCTACTCCTCTTGAAGGTCTAGATATGGAGGAAGTTCTTATGTTCCACACAACACCTGTTGACCTTACAGCAGAATCTGGGAGTATTGAAGTCCTGATCGAACCAACTGAAAATTATAATGATCTAGAAGATAATTAGCTTGGTTTGATAGATAATTTTCAAGAGTTCATTCAGAAGTGCATTCAAGATCAAGTTCAGTTGGGAAGAGGAATGAACTTTGGAGAACTAGTTTTTCCCAATTGGTGCAGGGTACATAATGCCTCTCATTCAGAGCTAGAATGTTGCTTATGCCAGGCTACAGTGGAACAAATACAGAAACATATCAACCCCACTCCTGCAGCCAAAATGGATATCCAAAATTTTCAAGAAGATCCCAAAGGGAAAAGAGTAATGCCTTCTGAAGAGCTATACAGTGGTAATAGTGCAAGTGAAAAAGTGGGAAAATTTGCAGTTACTGGTTGTTGGACTTTAGGATTCGATGGGTCCAAATCAAAGAATGGAGTTGGGGCAGGTTTCGAGCTAATTAGCCCAAGAGGTAAGACATTTTTTGCTGCTCATAGACTTCAATTCCACAGTACAAATAATGTAGCAGAATATGAAGCTTTGGTGCATGGACTGCTAATGGCATTGAAGAAAAAAGTTAATATCTTGCAAGTTTTTGGAGATTCTGAGTTAGTAGTCAAGCAAGTTAGGAGATAATACTCTTGTCATGACAGGAGAATGACCAAGTTTAGAGACAGAGTGTGGGACCTCATTGAAGGATTTGATGCCTTTAACATTCAGTTGATTCCATGAAATAAGAACCAGACAGTTGATTCTCTTGCTCAGGCGGCTAGTACCTTGCAACCTTTGTCTCTTTTTGGACTAAAGAGGTTTACTATGGAGCTGACCCCAGTACCCTCAGTATCTGATGATATCACCAACTTCTAGGTATTTGAGGACGACAAGCATATCTTAGATTTAATTACTAGTACAAATGTCTTTGCTTCTCAAATCATTAATGAAACTGAACTTCAAGAAGCTAAGATGGACTTGGAAGGGGTAATTAATCTGAAGACCAACACAATTCCCAGGGGAATGGTGCAATTAGAGAGGGTCTTTGATCTAGACAAGGTCAGAGATCAAGAACAGGATACCAGGAAAGAGTCCATTAGTGGACAGTGTGACAAATATAATATGGGAACTCCAGATGATGTCAAAAATGTTTTTATTGGTAAGGTGTGCACTCCAGAAGAAAGGAAAGGTATCATCGATGCACTACATAGATATCTAGATGTGATAGCCTGAAGTTATGAAGACTTAAAGACCTATGATACATCAATCATAATCCATACTATCCCTCTCAATCAAGGAGTAAAGCCTTTCAGACAGAGGCAAAGGCCCATCAATGATTTACTGGAACCCATAATATAGAAGGAAGTGCAAAAATTGTTGTCTGCAAGAATAATATTTCCAGTCAGACACTCTACTTGGGTTGCAAACCTGGTTCCAGAATGAAAGAAAAATGGTGAAATCGGGCTATGTGTGGATTTCATAAATCTAAACAAAGCATCAGAGAAAGATAATTATCCAGTACCCTCACTAGATGAAGTGCTCCAGATTGTCAACGAATCTCAGATGATGTCCTTCTTGGATGGTTATTCAGGATACGATCATGGTGCAGTATGAGGACAGGCACAAGACTGCTTTCACCACCAAGTGGGGTACTTTTTCCTACAAGAGGAGGCCTTTTGGCTTAATTAATGTTGAAGTCACATTCCAAAGAGCCATGGACATTGCCTTTAAAGACATAATTGGTAAGTGCGTAATGGTCCTACGTTTTACTCATTAAAGTTTTCTAATTGGGCTTTCGATCTTGGGATTATCATTAAGTTTGCATCCAACTATTACCCTCAGGGTAATGGTTTAGCTGAGTCATCCAACAAAAATCTTCTTACTGTTATCCGCAAATTGTTAGAAAGAAATCTGAAGGATTGGCATACCCAACATAGATTTGCTCTTTGGGCAGATCGCACCAGACATAAGACTTCCATAGGAATATGACCTTATCACCTGGTTTATGGATTAGAGCTTGTGTTTCCCATTCAGTTAAAGATCCCCACCTTGTAGCTCATTAATGAATATTATGATGAGGGAGATAAACGTGAGGCCAGACTTGCTGAATTACTACATCTTGAGGAAAAGAGAGATGAAGCGCTGGAAAACTTTGCTAAACATCAGGGGGTTGTCAAGAGATGGTTTGATAAAAGAGCCAAGGTTAAAGCTTTTGGGATTTCTGACTTGGTTCTTTACTAGGATAAATCCCATGACCGTAAGGGAGAGCATGGAAAATTTGATAAACTTTGGCTTGGTCCTTACCAGATTTCAGAAATTCTGGGAGATAATGCTTTCCATTTGAAAACTCTCACTGGAGAGGATATCCCACTACCTATCAATTGGTAGTATTTGAAGCATTATTTTTAGTCTTGAGCTGTTTTCAGCTCTTGTCTTGTATATAGTTAGATTAGGTTTCCCTTTCTACTTTGCTTTTGTTTGTTTTGGTTAGTGTAGGTTTGCTTTTGGTTTGTTTTGTTTTTTTTTGCTTTTCTCTTGCTTTGGAGGCTTCTCTGTTTTCGCCTGGATGTGTTGCACCTGCATGGAAAATATATCATTATCTGGAATTGTTCTAAGTATTTCATTGGGGGACTTTAGTCTTGTATCTCTAAAGGATGGTTGACATCTTTGCTATTGCCAACAGTCTCAATGTTTGATTTATTGAAGTTAGGTTACTGGTTTTGACTTGAATTTGAAGTATTCTGAAATCTTATATCTCATATATCTTAAGAATCCTAATGTTACTATAGGAATCGTTGTGAAGTTTTGTGAGGTGAAAAATCTTATTTCTGCTTCAGCGCCACTATGGTTCTCAACCCTGAGTGTGAACTTCATTGTTCATAGGTTGAAATGAAAAGTGACACAGAAAAGAATATCAAAAGAAAGAAAAGTGAAATATTGAAAATCAAAAGAATGAATTCAACTTATCAGGGGTATCTGAATATATCTATCGAGGCTATAAATGCCTAGCTGGAAATAGAGCTATGTTTAGGAGAGACACAACGATAACCTCGTAGGGGCTATAGACGCATGACTAGCAATGAGGCTCTATCCAGGTTGCTTTAGAAGTTAGAATCCTTACGTAGCCTGACTTGACTGAGCTTGGTTTCTACAGTAGCTTAAGGAGGAAAATGAATTCATTTGCATACACTTGGATTTTCAGTTTATGAAAGCTTTGGTCTATCCTTTGGTCTTGACTCTTCAAATCTTTGCATTTTGACTTGTTTGTTTGATGGTGAGATTGAAACCAGAGATTCCGGGTTCTCGATTCCTATTCATCATCAAATGCTCTGGAGCATTTTCCCAGCACAAGTTACCATTTTTTGTGTAGTTTTCGCACACACACCTCACTGAAAGTAGGGACCCTCTTTCGCTTTGGTTTTGGTCTCCTAGCCCTTTCATTTTAGGGTTTTATCTTACTTTGGCATGTGCTAAATTTTTTATTTTGATTGCCTAAGTGTTTCCCCTAAGTTATTCATTGAAGATCTTTGGTTTTGTGTTAAGTTTGGGTTTTCGTTGATGTTCGAGACTTTCCACCTCGTCTGGATTTTCCCGGATCCTGTTCGAACTCCGGTTGAGCACTGTCATTCAGAGATTTTCGATCTTCGAAGATTTCCGCGTGGGCTAGATTTTTCTGGATTTCGACCTGTCGTTGGGTTCCCAGGTTTTTTCTGACTGTATTGTCGGCGGCATTAATGTCTTCATACTACCTTTGAGTGAGGTATTTAATTGATTTTCGATGTCTTTTATGCCATTATGCTTATTGCTTGTCGTCATTGAGCTGAGGAGTGCATTCTTGTGAGTGTTGGATTTGGATTTGAGGCGTTGAGTTTGCGAATTATGAATTTGATGGTGATTTCTTTGGTGCTTTCTTGTCACTGTCCTTTGTGGACGCTATTGAACTTCGCATTTGGTATTTCTGAGATCGATTTTTGCTTCACAATGGTATGTTTTCGATTGCCTTGCTTCTAATTGATGATTATGAATAGATTTTTTATGTTATAAGGATTTTGGGGTTTGAATTCCTGAATATTTGATCGCTACATGACTAGGGTTGCATCGCATTGATTAATTTATGGTCTCCCAAGTGAGTTTTGAGCTCCTTTGTTTATTTGCATTTTGGTAAAATTTCTTGAGAATCGTGATTTTCCCCCTAGTATGGTATCGGTAGTTGAAACACCTGAATCATAGGTTTGCCTGTGTGTTAATGGCAGATGTACAGGGTTTGAAACCTAGGGCATTACCATTCCACCTCATTTTGCCATAAAACGGGCTAGAATGCAAAGGGAATCCATAGAAAACCCATATCAAACTTGCCCTATGCTTAAGTCTTTGAAATTCATGATCAATTTGGTGTTCTGAGTGTAATCATGATTTAACGCCGATGTTCAAGTTTCGTCCTCAGTCTGGGATTTTCCATTCCCTTGAGACAATCTGCCTTTGGCGGATTTTCCCAATCTCATATGATTTTCCAAAATCCGCTTTCGCTTTCAGAGTTTTACCTTATCCATGGATTTCTGTCAACTCTGGATTTTTCTGAAGTCCTCGGTTCCCTTATTTTTCCAATTTTGCTAAGTGTCTCTGCCTTCGCGGAAATCCGTCTCTAGCGGATTTTCTTGAAATTTGGTGAAATGTAAGGAAGTATGGAATGGCATGATTTATGAATGATTTATGATGCATTTTATGATTTATTCATGTTATCTTGTGATCTCCTATATGGTTTATTGGTGGATAATGATCAGATTTAACTGTTAGTAGGTGTTTTCATGGTTATTCTACCGGAATCCATTTGGCCTGGAATTCCCTGAAGTTCCTCTCTGGCTTAGATTCTGCAGATGGTCCTAAAACCCAAAATTTGTTGTGATCATTTTATATGTGATTTAATAACACCTTGGTTATATGAGGTTCATTCTAATGGTGTTCAGATGGATTAATGTTTCCTTCCTATGGTTTTTACTATGATTTCCATGTTGAGTGCAGGCTGAATCTAGCAAGGCAGTAGCTAGGTCTTCAATGTCTGATGCAGAAAAGATTAAGATGGACATTAAGAGCAAGATCCCTGAGAGTAAGATTACATCGGTCTGGTCAGAGGTGACTGATACAAATGTCGTATTGTGGGATTATGAAGAATTTAAAGGAAGAATGGCAGTAGAGGATTCTCCTTTGGTGGCTAGAAGGATGATGGAATCAGGCTTGTCACATGTAGTTGGTTTCCCTTCTACGGTGAAGTGTTATGAGCTGGTCCTCGAGTGTGCCAGGAACTATGATCAGGACACACAGAAAATAATTGGTCCTCAAAGAAGAGTTGTAGCAAATCTCAACCCTATTTCCATTGCCCAAACATTTGATATGCCAGACAGGTCTCATGTGGTGGGATTCAACATGAAGGCAGCTCAGGAGTTCTACAATGAACAAACTATGAAGTCACAACAATTTATCAATTCCTAGCTAGAGCAGCCCAAGTCTCACTATTCCAAACTGCCCAAGCAGCTATTCAGAGAAAAGTTCAAGGAGTATTATGATGCCATCACTCTTCTCAGTAGGGTGGTTGGATTCAAGAATGCTGGCATGTTTGAGAATTGGATGTGCCATGTGATTGTGAGGATGGGGCAAGAGAATATTAACTAACATTGGGCAGGGGTCATTAGTGAAGTAATTCATGAACAGTTGTCCAATGTGTTGCAAACAAAGACCTTCACAATGACTTCATATTTGGTCTACACACTTGCAAGATTCCACCCCTACAATGGATTGAGTACAAGGGGCACCTTTGGATAGGATATCATCTACAAGGTTTACCTTCAGTTGTATCTAGGGAGCTCGAGCTATAGGAGGGTGAATGATGCATTCACCATGCATATCACTAGATTGCTTCAAGGTGCAGAACATGTCAGTATTTCAGATCAAGCAAAATAACTTATCAAGAAATATGGGGCATGGTTTATTCAATTCCCAACTTTCTCCTACATTCAGATTGATGGCTTCCAGAGAGCCCCATACAGACTTCCAAGATACCCTACTGATCATGTTCTATTGTTGGAGGTCACTAGGCAGATCTGTGACTTCGGTGCCATTATCAAGAGGGACAAGCATAAGACTAGATTTGGTGGAGACTTCCCCTTGAGGATTGGTACTGGAGAGGCTTGTCCTTCCATTGGTTCTACCCAAGCTTTAGAAGAAGAAATGAGTACTCTTGGCTTGTCTTTCCACTCCAAGAGATCCAGGTTTGATATCACAGGAGAAGCCCAAAATAAGGCCAGTAGAGAGTATAGCTATAAGGTAGATTTGGAGGACTACTAGGCTAATTGTAGTGATGAATTTGAGGTCAGAAAGAAGTTCTCTCGACTTCCAGTTGAATCAGTCCGACTATACAATGTGAGGACAGTCCCGGACCAACTTGACGATGATGGAAACTTGATCTAGGATCATGCTTATGAGGCCATAAAAGATAGACCAATTGGTGATGTGGAATTGTTGGAATAGGAAAAGATAGAATTAAAACAACTGATGGATCCAGTTATCAAATTTACTAAGATGTGGCTAAAGCATAAGCTATGGGAGTTAGAAAATGATGGTGTACAATGAACCTATGCACTAATGGCAGATTTGGATCCTCACTCCACCTCTGAAGAATCTACCAAGAAGGATCCTAAGGGCAAGGGTAAGTTGGATTCTCCATTGAAAATCAAGATAAAAGGTGTTCAAGAAACAGAAGCCCAGGAAGTAGAAAAATAGAGAAAGCCAAAGGCTAAGAAGAGGACAAGGACTAGGAAGTCCGAGCAGAATCCTAAGCCTGATGATCCTGTACCCAAAAGGATGAGAATCATAAAATTGTCAGCAGAGGCAGATTGATGATACCCTAGCTGGTGTGTACAATGGCTCCATTTCCTTTTTTGAGATTATGACAGAGAGAAGGAAGATTTCTCCCAAATATTTGAGTTTGGAACAGTTGAGGAAGTGGTGGTATGATGTTTATGTCCCAATTAATGATGATTGCATTTCTGAGCACTAGTTGGATGATGCAGCCACATACATTGTTGTCATTGATAAATACCTAACCTATAGGGTTGATTGGGATAAGTCTGTAAAATAGTCAAGGGAGGAAATTGCATCAATTGAAAGGCGACTTAGGGTTTTTCCTTTACCAACCATGGCCGACTTGGATAGAGTGCTTTTGAAGGTTCATGAACTGCTAGACCGGAAAAAGGATAAAGTGGAAGGCATTTAATGATTGGCTACATCAAGATTTATGCTTCCCAATTTTTTATCCATGCACTAGTCCGAGCTACATTGGAGATCCCAGGCCGACCTAGATGAAGTTCATACATTTAATGCATATTTTATTTTATTTTGAATTTCTCTTGGCTAACTTGTGGTGCCTAATTATTATTGTAAAATCTTATCTAGGTTGACATGTTTTTGGGGTTCTATAAATTTGGCATTTTGCCTCATTTGTAAGGGTTAAGAAGTTTTAGACATAGACAAATAGAGAGCTAATTATAGCGAATTAAGTAGAGCAAGTGTTAGCAAGTAGTTGTTCTCAAGAAAATATTGTAACAAAAAGATGGAATTGTTCCTATAGTGGATAATTTGATGCAAGTAATGACATTATGATTTGGTGCCATACTTGTGTTTTCCTTATCTTGCATGGTTCTTGTCGTTCTATCTTTAGTATTGCTTTGAGGAGGTTAATATTTATATTAGGTTTGATTTAATAATGTTTATGGTTTGATATTTGAAGTGTTGCAGCAATGTCTGGTCCATACTTTTTGCAACCAACTAATTGTTAGTTGCTTTGCAAAGTTAGCTTGGACTTTTATATTCATTGTGCTTAGTTCAATTGTGAGGGTTTATTCATTTCAATTTCCATAGGTTTGTTTGAATTAATGTTCATGATTTGAAAATATTAACACCTTAGAAGATTGCACTATTTCTATAAGATTGCAGATTTATCTAGGTCAAGTAGAGATCAGTTTTGAGGGATTGGTCGATTTCGAGTGTTGGTCATCTGCATTGTTAATCTTATGTTTAATATTAAGTTTAGAAATCTCTTTGAAACCTTTATCTTTTGTTATTTCTTTGATTACTGGGTTAAATTTAGGATTGAAATATCATCTTATTATTAGATATGATAAATTGAGATTCAATATTTTGCTTGTAGTAAGGTCCCATTGTGATTGCTAGCATTTTCACATTATCACTGAGTTGTTTATGCATTGTGAAGACCTGACATTAGAGACCTTGGGGTTATCTCTTGAGGCTTGCTGATAGAGATTTACCTTTCAAGTGAGATAGGATATTATATTCTGTCTGAGTTGTTGCTGTGCAGAAAACATCAACAGATTGGTGCTCGAAGGAGGGCCTGAATAAGCAAGCTGGATTGATTTTTGAATGCCATCTCTCCTAAAAGATTCAGAAGAAGAACAAGATCTGCTCCAGGAGATGAGGAATTTCAAGAATTAGCAGACCCCATTAGGTCTAGAAGGACCAACAAAAGGGGAGAATTAAGTAGAGCAAGTGTTAGCAAGTAGTTGTTCTCAAGAAAATATTGTAACAAAAAGATGGAATTGTTCCTATAGTGGATAATTTGATGCAAGTAATGACATTATGATTTGGTGCCATACTTGTGTTTTCCTTATCTTGCATGGTTCTTGTCGTTCTGTCTTTAGTATTGCTTTGAGGAGGTTAATATTTATATTAGGTTTGATTTAATAATGTTTATGGTGACATAGACAAATAGAGAGCTAATTATAGCGAATTAAGTAGAGCAAGTGTTAGCAAGTAGTTGTTCTCAAGAAAATATTGTAACAAAAAGATGGAATTGTTCCTATAGTGGATAATTTGATGCAAGTAATGACATTATGATTTGGTGCCATACTTGTGTTTTCCTTATCTTGCATGGTTCTTGTCGTTCTATCTTTAGTATTGCTTTGAGGAGGTTACTATTTATATTAGGTTTGATTTAATAATGTTTATGGTTTGATATTTGAAGTGTTGCAACAATGTCTGGTCCATACTTTTTGCAACCAACTAATTGTTAGTTGCTTTGCAAAGTTAGCTTGGACTTTTATATTCATTGTGCTTAGTTCAATTGTGAGGGTTTATTCATTTCAATTGCCATAGGTTTTTTTGAATTAATGTTCATGATTTGAAAATAGTAACACCTTAGAAGATTGCACTATTTCTATAAGATTGTAGATTTATCTAGGTCAAGTAGAGATAAGTTTTGAGGGATTGGTCGATTTCGAGTGTTGGTCATCTGCATTGTTAATCTTATGTTTAATATTAAGTTTAGAAATCTCTTTGAAAACTTTATCTTTTGTTATTTATTTGATTACTGGGTTAAATTTAGGATTGAAATATGATCTTATCGTTAGATATGATAAATTGAGATTCAATATTTTGCTTGTAGTAAGGTCCCATTGTGATTGCTAGCATTTTCGCATTATCACTGAGTTGTTTATGCATTGTGAAGACCTGACATTAGAGACCTTGGGGTTATCTCTTGAGGCTTGCTGATAGAGATTTACCTTTCAAGTGAGATAGGATATTATATTTTGTCTGAGTTGTTGCTGTGCAGAAAACATCAACAGATTGGCACTCGAAGGAGGGCCTGAATAAGCAAGCTGGATTGATTTTTGAATGCCATCTCTCCTAAAAGATTCAGAAGAAGAACAAGATCTGCTACATGAGAGGAGGAATTTCAAGAATTAGCAGACCCCACTAGGTCTAGAAGGACCAACAAAAGGGGAGAATTAAGTAGAGCAAGTGTTAGCAAGTAGTTGTTCTCAAGAAAATATTGTAACAAAAAGATGGAATTGTTCCTATAGTGGATAATTTGATGCAAGTAATGACATTATGATTTGGTGCCATACTTGTGTTTTCCTTATCTTGCATGGTTCTTGTCATTCTATCTTTAGTATTGCTTTGAGGAGGTTAATATTTATATTAGGTTTGATTTATTAATGTTTATGGTTTGATATTTGAAGTGTTGCAGCAATGTTTATGGTGACATAGACAAATAGAGAGCTAATTATAGCGAATTAAGTAGAGCAAGTGTTAGCAAGTAGTTGTTCTCAAGAAAATATTGTAACAAAAAGATGGAATTGTTCCTATAGTGGATAATTTGATGCAAGTAATGACATTATGATTTGGTGCCATACTTGTGTTTTCCCTATCTTGCATGGTTCTTGTCGTTCTATCTTTAGTATTGCTTTGAGGAGGTTAATATTTATATTAGGTTTGATTTAATAATGTTTATGGTTTGATATTTGAAGTGTTGCAGCAATGTCTGGTCCATACTTTTTGCAACCAACTAATTGTTAGTTGCTTTGCAAAGTTAGCTTGGACTTTTATATTCATTGTGCTTAGTTCAATTGTGAGGGTTTATTCATTTCAATTGCCATAGGTTTGTTTGAATTAATGTTCATGATTTGAAAATATTAACACCTTAGAAGATTGCACTATTTCTATAAGATTGCAGATTTATCTAGGTCAAGTAGAGATCAGTTTTGAGGGATTGGTCTATTTTGAGTGTTGGTCATCTGCATTGTTAATCTTATGTTTAATATTAAGTTTAGAAATCTCTTTGAAACCTTTATCTTTTGTTATTTCTTTGATTACTGGGTTAAATTTAGGATTGAAATATCATCTTATTGTTAGATATGATAAATTGAGATTCCATATTTTGCTTGTAGTAAGGTCCCATTGTGATTGCTAGCATTTTCGCATTATCACTGAGTTGTTTATGCATTGTCAAGACCTGACATTAGAGACCTTGGGGTTATCTCTTGAGGCTTGCTGATAGAGATTTACCTTTCAAGTGAGATAGGATATTATATTCTGTCTGAGTTGTTGCTGTGCAGAAAACATCAACAGATTGGCGCTCGAAGGAGGGCCTGAATAAGCAAGCTAGATTGATTTTTGAATGCCATCTCTCCTAAAAGATTCAGAAGAAGAACAAGATCTGCTGCAGGAGAGGAGGAATTTCAAGAATTAGCAGACCCCACTAGGTCTAGAAGGACCAACAAAAGGGGAGAATCATCATCATCACATCCACCTCCCTCATCTCCATCATCCCCATCTTCATCAGGTTCATCTGAGTCTGAGGGTATTCCCATTCCACAACATTAGCCAGTCATAAATCAACTATTACCATCCCCACCTCCTCCAATGGCTTTCATAGCAACCAACCCATCTCCATTGAGCTTTTCCGTTTACAATGTCATGCCCAAAAACCCTGAACAATTTTGTTCAAAATTTCATGTGAATAATCCCAATAGAACCATGGAGGAACACATCAGGATCTTTCAGACTGGCCTCAAGGATAGGGTGATAAACCATGAGGATGTAGCTTGTAGATTATTTCCTTATTCACTATGGGAAGATGTATTTTATTGGTACAATAATTTACCTACTGGATCTATCCAACATTGGACTGAGTTATAGACTACATTTTTGTAGAAGTTTCAAATTCCCATTAGTTACTATGAGCTCTACCATCAGTTCACTAATGTTAAAAGGGAGGTTAATGAGCCTATAGGATCTTTCAACAATAGGTTTCATCATTCTTATACTAGACTACAGGCCCCTTATGCTGTTGATGAACCCACTGCTCTAGAAGTTTATTATGAGGGACTTGATAGTTTGATAGCTACCTTTATGAAGTGGAGTAATAACTCTCCTGCTAGTCTACTTGATGCATATGCAGAGGCTGTGAAAGTTAGCACTAATCTAAGGCAACATTTGTCTGGACCTCTACCCTCATTAGGACCCATTGCTCACCCTAGACAAGTTGCATCTCTCAACCAAGCTCTGGCAAACCATACTCCAATAATGAATCCAGTACCTCAATTGCCTCTGGTCCCTCACCCAGAACCTCCCGTGGGACAAGTTTCATCCATAATTAATTACCCTCAGCAAAATGTGAATCAACCTCTGCATATCCAGCCTCAGGCTAGTTATCCTTCATACCTGCAAAATTCTGAAGTCTTTAACCAGTCACTAAATGCCAATGCTATAGTAGGGTATTCCCAGAATAATGCGAATCAACCTCCATACAGTAATCCTAACAAGGAGAGACTGGATGAATTATCTAAAAAAATAAAGAATTTGAATATGGAGGTGACTTACTTGAGGAACCAAAACAATCAGTTGCAAGCTGCTCAGAGAAATATGTAGTCCAATCAGAATAGAGAGAATCCAAAAGGACAACACTTTGATAGAGGGCAACGTCATGACCGAGGATACAATAATGAAAGAGGATACAATAATGATAGAGGGTATAATAATGAAAGAGGATATAACTAGGATAGAGGTTACACCAATGATAGGGGATTTAATAATGATAGGGGGTATAATAATGATGGAAGACAAAACTATGATAAAGGGAAATCCTCAGGTCAGAAATTTGGGCAAGGTGGTGGACCAGGATTCGATAGGAGGCAGCCATCAGGATAGAACAGGACTTGGAACATAGGGCCCAACAATGGAGGAGTTCCCACCCCACTGGATCAACCAGTTAATCAACCTGTCAATCAATCTATCAATCGGCCAGTTAATCAAGAGAAGCCTCCTAGCGGTGTATATGTAGCTGAGGCTACTTTATCAGGATGGTGTAAGCTGCACAAAATGAGTCAACATTCTAAGTTAGATTGTCAAGAGTTCCAAACAATAGCTTCTATCTTTCAGTACGAAGTGGAGGACAATGCAGGGAGTCAGGAAATAGTACCATCCAATCCTTATGATTCACCGGTGTTGGTGCTGAATGATGCTCCTTTTCCACAAAGTAAGGAGAATGTACGTGAAGAGGAATCTAACCAATTGGATGAGGAAGTAGACCAGGCATGCAATGGTGATGAAATGACACAGTTATTTGATCAGAGTCCAGTGAATGATAATGATCCCAGAGATGATGAGGAGGCTGATGTTGAAGAAGTGTAGACCTTCCAGAGACCTATCAAGAAGTATGACTTGAGAGAATTACCACATAGATGCCCACAGGTTGGAGGCCCCTTCACTACTTCCATTCCACCAAACAATTTCAACATGCCTCCAGGCCCTAATGCTAGCAATAATCCATCACTTTCTTAGGTGTCAAAGCAATATTTATCTGAAGATCCAGGACACACTAATGTGCCAAAAGAGAGAAATGTTGACGCAAACAAAGATAGGGTGATCGAATATCAAAGGGAGACCTCTGTTGAATTGAGTGAGGAACAATTGGACCTAAATGTTGCTAAAGAACTTAGAAAATTAAAGGTAAGCCTATCTGCATTTGAGTTATTAAGAGTTCCAACCATTAGGAATGCAGTCCTAGGATCTTATAATGCAAATTCCATGTCACAAGATAAATCAGTTAGCGAGAGCGTCAATAGAGCATCTAGTTCTCAATCAATAGGAAGACATAATCAGACTCATAATCAAGTCCATATGCCCCTTGGAGATGCTGGGAAAGAGAAGGAAAAATCTCAAGTTGGTCAAGTAGATACTCCCTTAACTCTGTTTCAAAGGAAAACAAACACACCTCCATTCTTGATTTTTGTTTGAATATTCGGTAAGAATTTGCATAATTGTTTGTTGGATTCCAGTGCCTCAACCAATGTTATGCCTTTCAATGTATGTAGAGCTATGGGTATTACTCCTGGTGACTCACAAAAGAAATTCACACAATTGGATAGGACTGAAGTCAATGTTGTAGGAGAGTTAAATATGATTCATATGCAGATTGCTTCTGATCTTAGGATTCAACAGGGTATCAATATACAGGTGGCTGACATACCTGACGCTTATGGCCTAATCCTGGGAAGAGAATTTACCAAGGCCTTGAATGGATATGTTTCAACTGACCACTCCCATATGTGGCTTCCCTAGAAGGGAGTGCCGAACCAGATTAGAATTGAAAGAGAACCCAGAATGAAGTACATGATTACAGAATATCAGAAAACTTCTACTAAAATTCTGGTATCAAAAGTAAGTATGGGTAACTATATGCTCACTACTCCTCTTGAAGATCTAGATATGGAGGAAGTTCTTATGTTCCACACAACACCTGTTGACCTTACAATAGAATCTGGTAGTACTAAAGTCCTGATCGAACCAGCTGAATATGATGATGATCTAGAAGATAATCAGCTTGGTTTTCTAATTAATTTTCAAGAGTTCATTCAGAAGTGCATTCAAGATCAAGTTCAGTTGGGAAGAGGAATAAACTTTGGAGAACTACTTTTGCCCAATTGGTGGAGGGTACATAATGCCTCTCATTCAGAACTGGAATGTTGCTTATGCCAGGCTGTAGTGGAACAAATACAGAAATGTATCAACCCCACTCTTGCAGCCAAAATTGATATCCAAAATGTCCAAGAAGATCCCAAAGGGAAAAGAGTAATGCCTTCTGAAGAGCCATCCAGTGGTAACAGTGCAAGTGAAAAAGCAGGAAAGTTTGCAGTTACTGGTTGTTGGACTTTTAGATTCGATGGGTCCAAATCAAAGAATGGATCTGGGGTAGGTTTCAAGCTAATTAGCCCAAGAGGTAAGACATTTTTCACTACTCATAGACTTCAATTCCACTATACGAATAATGTCGCAAAATATGAAGCTTTGGTGCATGGACTGTTAATGGCATTGAAGAAAAAAGTTAAGATCTTGCAAGTTTTTGGAGATTCTGAGTTAGTAATCAAGCAAGTTAGGAGACAATACTCTTCTCATGACAGGAGAATGACCAACTATAGACATAGAGTGTGGGACCTCATTGAGGGATTTGATGCCTTCAACATTCAGTTGATTGCATGAAATAAGAGCCAGACAACTAATTCTCTTGCTCAGGCGGCTAGTACCTGGCAACCTTTGTCTCTTTCCAGACTAAATAATTTTACTGTGGAGCTGACCCCAGTACCCTTAGTACCTGATAATGTCACCAACTTCCAGGTATTTGAAGACAACAAGCATATCTTATATTTTATTACTAGTATAGATGTATTTGCTTCTTAAATCATTGATGAAAGTGAACTTCAAGAAGCTAAGATGGACTTGGAAGGGGTAATTAATCTAAAGACCAACACAATTCCTAGGGGAATGGTGCAATTAGAGAGGATCTTTGATCTGGACAAGGTCAGAGATCAAGAATAGGATACCAGGAAAGAGTCCATCAGTGGACAGTGTGACAAATATAATATGGGAACTCAGGATGATGTCAAAAATGTTTTTATTGGTAAGATGTGCACTCCAAAAGAAAGGAAAGGTATCATCGATGCACTACATAGATATCCAGATGTGATAGCCTGTAGTTATGAAGACTTAAAGACTTACGATACATCAATCATAACCCATACTATCCCTCTCAATCCAAGAGTAAAGCCTTTCAGACAGAGGCAAAGACCCATCAATTCTTTACTGGAACCCATAATACAGAAGGAAGTGCAAAAACTGTTGTATGCAAGAATAATATTTCCAATCAGACACTCTACTTGGGTTGCAAACTTGGTTCGAATGCAAAATAAAAATGGTTAAATTAGGCTATGTGTGGATTTCAAAAATCTAAACAGAGCATCAGAGAAAGATAACTATCCAGTACCCTCACTAGATGAAGTGCTCTAGATTATCAATGGATCTTAGATGATGTCCTTCTTGGATGGTTATTTAGGATACAACCAGGTCATGGTGCAGTATGAGGACAGGCACAAGACTGCTTTCACCACCAAGTGGGGCACTTTTTCCTACAGGAGGATGCCTTTTGGCTTAATTAATGCTTGAGCCACATTCCAAAGAGCCATGGACATTGCCTTTAAAGACATAATTGGTAAGTGCATAATCATTAATATGGATGATCTAACATTCTTTTCCAAGAAGAAAGGTGATCATATCTCAGATTTGTGCAAAGTTTTTCAGAAATGTAGAGAGTTTGGTATATCACTCAATCCAAAGAAATGCATCTTTGGAGTTACAAAAGGTAAATTGTTAGGGCATGTTCTTTTTGATAAAGGAATTGCAATTGATCCAGAATGCATAGAAGCTATACTCAAGATCCCACCACCTGCTAGTAAGAAAGAAATGAAATCATTATTTGGTAAGATCAACTTTGTGAGGAAGTTCATCACTGGATTCACAGAAATAGTTAAACCACTGAATGCAATGTTGAAGCAGGAGGCCAAGGTTGAGTGGAATGTAGAAGCAAAAGAAGCATTTGTAGAGATAAAGAGGGCTATTGTTTAAGCTCCTATTTTGGTAAGTCTGGACTATGCTAAATCATTCTATATATATTCGTTTGCCTCTGATCATTCCTATGCTACTATGTTAACTCAAAAATTGGACCAAGGAAATGAACATCCTATCACATTTATGAGTGCACCATTGAAGGATGTAGAGCTAAGATACCCAAGTGTGGAAAAGCAGTCCTATGCCTTAGTCAGAGCTGTAAAGAAATTCAGACATTACATCCTCAGGAACAAAATATTTGCAATAGTTCTTGATCCTACAGTTAAGTTGTTATTGATGCAGAGCCAAGTGGGTAACCATGTTACAAGAGTATGATATGGAAATTCAACCCATGAAGCTGGTAAGAGGGCAAGGGCTTACACAGAAAATGGCGGAAATAGGCCCTGACCTTACAGCTCAGAACTACAATTTGGAGGATGTCTCTCTTGGAGAGTGGTATGATGATATTGTTCATTACCTCCTGACTCAGAGATGCCCTGATCATCTTAATTCAGTACAAAGAAGGGAATTGCGCTTAAAGAGTGACAGTTTCATGTTGAAAGGAGTTGTCCTATACAAGAAAAATCATGAGGGTGTTTATTTGAGATGCCTAGGAAAGGCAGAGTCTGAAAGAGTGATGTTGGAATTCCATGACAGATATGGTACAGGCCATGGATCAACCCCTTCTATAGCAAACCAGATTTTGAGAGCTGGTTATTGTTGGTGTAATTAATTATTAATTACACTTTGCATAAGTTTACTTAGGATTTATTTAATTCCTAAGATATAGGATCTTATCTTTATCTTATCGAGCTATCTTGTTGCTCAAGATAAGATTAGGTTGTTGCATCTTTGCTTTTATAAAGTAAATTATCTCTTGTAATTAATGGTCTTTTTGAATATATCAAATTGCATTTTTTATGCAAAGCTTCTTCTTTTTCGTTTTCCTCTTTTGTGGAAGGTCTATTCAAGTTTGCAATCAGATCTTGGTTTTCTAATAGTTACTATTGGCCTACATTGTTCAAAGATACACACAACCACGTCCAAACTTGTCATGTATGTTAGACTGCCACCACCAGAGAGAGCATGCAACACTCCCACTCCAACCAGTCTTCGAGGTAAAACCTTTTGCACAATGGGGAATGGACTTCATAGGTCTGATCAATCCGCCTTCCTCTGTAGTGCATAGGTATATCCTTACCATCACTGACTATTTTACAAGATGGACTGAGTCCCTCGGTTGCAAGCAATGTACTTCAGAGGTAGTTATTAACTTCATCGAATCAGGTATCATTAATCATTTTGGGTGTCCTATGTCTTTGGTTTGTGATAATGGTCCTGCATTTTCATCATTAAAGTTTTCTAATTGAGCTTTCGATCTTGGGATTATCATTAAATTTGCATCCAACTATTACCCTCAGGGTAATGGTTTAGCTGAGCCATCCAACAAAAATCTTCTGACTATTATCCACAAACTGTTAGAAAGAAATCCGAAGGATTGGCATACCCAACTTAGATTTTCTCTTTGGGAAAATCGCACCAGACATAAGACTTCCATAGGAATATCACCTTATCACCTGGTTTATGGATTAGAGCCTATGTTTCCCATTCAGTTAAAGATCCCCACCTTGTAGTTCATTAATGAATATTATGAGGGAGATAAATGTGAGACCAAACTTGCTGAATTACTACATCTTGAGGAAAAGAGAGACAAAGCCCTAGAAAAATTTGCTAAACATCAGGGGGTTGTCAAGAGATGGTTTGATAAAAGAGCCAAGGTTAAAGCTTTTGGGATTTCTGACTTGGTTCTTTATTGGGATAAATCCCATGACGGTAAGGGAGAGCATGGAAAATTTGATAAACTTTGGCTTGGTCCTTACCAGATTTCAGAAATTCTGGGAGATAATGCTTTCCATTTGAAAACTCTCACTGGAGAAGATATCCCATTGCCTATCAATGGGCAGTATTTGAAGCATTATTTTTAGTCTTGAGCTGTTTTCAGCTCTTGTCTTGTATATAGTTAGATTAGGTTTCCCTTTCTGCTTTTCTTTTGTTTGTTTTGGTTAGTGTAAGTTTGCTTTTGCTTTTTGCTTTGCTCTTGCTTTGGAGGTTTCTCTATTTTTGCTTGGATGTGTTGCACCTACATGGAAAATATATCATTATCTGGAATTGTTCTAAGTATTTCATTGGGGGACTTTAGTCTTGTATCTTGAAAGGATGGTTGACATCTTTGCTATTGCCAATAGTCTCAATGTTTGATTTATTGAAGTTAGGTCACTAGTTTTGATTTGAATTTGAAGTATTCAGAAATCTTATATCTCTCATATATCTTAAGAATCCTAATGTTACTGTAGGAATCCTTGTGAAGTTTTGTGAGGTGAGAAATCCTATTTTTGCTTCAGCGGCACTGTGGTTCTTAGCCCTGAGTGTGAACTTCATTGTTCACAGGTTGAAATGAAAAGTGTTATAGAAAAGAATATCAAAAGAAAGAAAAGTGAAATATTGAAAATCAAAATAATAAATTCAACTTATCAGGGGTATCTAAATATCTCTTACGGGGCTATAAACGCCTGGCTGGCAATAGAGCTATGTTCAGGAGAGTCACAGCAATAACCTCGTTGAGGCTATAGACGCTTGACTGGTAGTGAGGCTCTATCCAGGTTGCTTTTGAAGTTAGAATCCTTACGTAGCCTGACTTGACTGAGCTTGGTTTCTGTAGTAGCTTAAGGAGGAAAATGAACTCATATGCATACACTTGGATTTTTAGTTTATGAAAGTAGGAACCCTCTTTCGCTTTGGTTTTGGTCTCCTAGCCCTTTCATTTTGGGGTTTTATCTTACTTTGGCATGTGCTAAAATGTTTATTTTGATTTCCTAAGTGTTTCCCCTGAGTTATTCATTGAAGATCTTTGGTTTTGCGTTAAGTTCGGGTTTTTGCTGATGTTCGAGACTTTCCGCCTCATCTGGATTTTCCCGGATCCTATTTAGACTCTGGCTGAGCACTGTCATTCGGAGATTTTTGGTCTTCACGAATTTCCACGTGGGCCATATTTTTCTGGATTTCGACCTGTCGTCAGGTTCCCAGGTTTTTTCTGACTATATTGTCGGCGCCATTAATGTCTTCGTACAAGCTTTGAGTGAGGTATTTAATTGATTTTCGAGGTCTTTTATACCATTATGCTTATTGCTTGTTGTCATTTGAGCTGAGGAGTGCATTCTTGTGAGTGCTGGATTTGGATTTGAGGCGTTGAGTTTGTGAATTATGAATTTGCTGGTAATTTCTTTGGTGCTTTCCTTTCACTGTCCTTTGTGGATGCTATTGAACTTTGCATTTGGTATTTTTGAGATCGATTTTTGCTTCACAATGGTATGTTTTCTATTTCCTTGCTTCTAATTGATGATTATGAATAGCATTTTTATGTTATAAGGATTTTTGGGTTTGAATTCTTGAATATTTGATCACTTCAAGACTAGGGTTGCGTAGCATTGATTAATTTATGGTCTCCCAAGTGAGTTTTGAGCTCCTTTGTTTATTTGCATTTTGGTGAACTTTCTTGAGAATCATGATTTTCCCCCTAGTATGGTATTGGCAGTTGAAATACTTGAATCATAGGTTTTCCTATGTGTTAATGGTGGATGTATAGGGTTTGAAACCTAGGGCATTACCATTCCACCTTATTTCACTGTAAAACGGGCCTAGAATGCAAAGGGAATCCATAGAAAACCCATATCAAACTTGCCCTATGCTTAAGTCTTTGAAATTCATGATTGGTCTGGTGTTCTGAGTGTAATCATGATTTAACACCGATGTTCAGGTTTCGTCCTCAGTCCAGGATTTTCCATTCCCTCAAGACAATCCGCCTCTGGCGGATTTTCCCGATCTCATCTGCTTTTCCAGAATCCGCTATCGCTTTCGGTGTTTTACCTTATCCACAGATTTCTGTTGACTCCGTATTTTTCTGGAGTCCCTGGTTCCCTCTTTTTTCTGGATTTCCTAAGTGTCTCTTCCTTCGCGGAAATCCGTCTCTTGCAGATTTTCCTAAAATTTGGTGAAATGTAAGGAAGTATGGAATGGCATGATTTATTAATGATATATGATGCATTTTATGATTTATTCATGTTATCTTGTGATCTCCTATGTGGTTTATTGGTGGATAATGATCAAATTTAATTGTTAGTAGGTGTTTTCATGATTATTCCACCAGAATCCGTCTGGCCCAGAATTCCCCGAAGTTCCTCTCTGGCTTAGATTCCGCGGATGGTCTTGAAACTTGAAATTTTTTGTGCTCATTTTATATATGATTTAATAACACCTTGGTTATATGAGGTTCATTCTAATAGTATTCTGATGGATTAATGTTTCCTTCCTGTGGTTTTTACTATGATTTCCATGTTGAGTGCAGGCTGAATCTAGCAAGACAGCAGCTGGGTCTTCAATGTCTGATGCAGAAAAGATTAAGATGGGCATTAAGAGCAAGATCCCTAAGAGTAAGATTACATTGGTCTGGTCAGAGGTGACTGATACAAATGTCAGATTGTGGGATTATGAAGAATTTAAAGTAAGAATGGCAGCAGAGGATTCTCCTTTGGTGGCTAGAAGGATGATGGAATCAGGCTTGTCACATGCAGTTGGTTTCCCTTCTATGGTGCAGTGTTATGAGCTGGTCCTCGAGTGTGCGAGGCACTATGATCAAGACACACAGAGAATATTTGGTCCTCAAGGGAGAGTTGTAGCAAATCTCAACCCTGTTTCCATTACCCAAACTTTTGATATGCTAGACAAGTCTCATGTGGTGGGATTCAACATGAAGGCAGCTCAGGAGTTCTATGATGAACAAATTGTGAAGTCACAAAAATTTATTAATTCCTAGTTCAAAAATTCCAAGTCTCACTATTCCAAACTTCCCAAGCAGCTATTCAGAGCAAAGTTCAAGGAGTATTATGATGCCATCACTCTTCTCAGCAGGGTGGTTGGATTCAAGAATGCTGGCATGTTTGAGAATTGGATGTGCCATGTGATTGTGAGGATGGAGCAAGAGAAGATTAACTACCATTGGGCAGGGGTCATTAGCGAACTAATTCATGAATAGTTATCCAATGTGTTACAAACAAAGACCTTCACAATGACTTCATCTTTGGTCTACGTACTTGCAAGATTCTACCCCTATAATTGATTGAGTACAAGGGGTACCTTTGGACAGGATATCATCTATGAGGTTTACCCTCAGTTTCATCTAGGGAGCTCGAGCTATAGGAGGTTGAATGATGCATTCACCATGCATATCACTACATTGCTTCAAGGTGCAGAACATGTCAGGATTTCAGATCAAGCAAAAGAACTCATCAAGAAATATGGGGCATGGTTTATTCAATTCCCAACTTTCTCCTACATTCGGATTGATGGCTGCCAGAGAGCCCCATATAGACTTCCAAGATACCCTACTGATCACGTTCTACTATTGGAGGTCACTAGGCAGATCTGTGACTTTGATGCCATTGTCAAGAGGTACAAGCATAAGATTGGATTTGGTGGAGACTTCCCCTTGAGGATTGGTACTAGAGAGGCTTGTCCTTCCATTGGTTCTGCCCAAGCTTCAAAAGAAGAAATGAGTACTCTTGGCATGTCTTTCCACTCCAAGAGATCCAGGTTTGATATCACAGGAGAAGCCCAAAAGAAGGCTAGTAGAGAGTATAGCCATAAGGTAGATTTGGAGGACTAATAGGCTAATTGTAGTGATGAATTTGAGGTCATAAAGAAGAAGTTCTCTCGACTTCCAATTGAATCAGTCCGACTATACAATGTGAGGGAAGTCTCGGACCAACTTGACGATGATGGAAACTTGAGCCAGGATCATGCTTATGAGGCCATAAAAGACAAACCAATTGGTGATGTGGATTGGTTGGAAGAGGAAAAGACAAAATTAAAACAACTGATGGATCCAGTTATCAAATTTACTAAGATGTGGCTAAAGCATAAGCTATGGAGTTGGAAAATGATGGTGTACAATGCACCTATGCGCTAATGGGAGATTTGGATCCTCACTCCACCTCTGAAGAATCTACCGAGCAAGATCCTAAGGGCAAGGGCAAGTTGGATTCTCCATTCAAAATCAAGATAAAAGGTGTTCAAGAAATAGAAGCCCAGGAAGCAGAAAAATAGAGAAAGCCAAAGGCTAAGAAGAGGACAAGGACTAGGAAGTCTGAGTAGAAAGAAACTGAAGGGTAGCATCCTGAGGTTGATGATCCTGTACCCAAAAGGAGGAGAATCATAAAATTGTCAGAGGAGGTAGATTGATGATACCCTAGCTGGTGTGTACAATGGCTCCATCGCCTTATTTGAGATTATGACAGGGAGAAGAAAGATTGCTCCTAAATATTTGAGTTTGGAACAATTGAGGAAGTGGTTGAATGATGTTTATGTCCCAATTAATGACGATTCCATTTCTGAGCACCAGTTGGATGATGCGGGCACATACATTGCTTTCATTAATAAATGCCTAACCTATAGGGTTGATTGGGATATGTCAGTAAAATAGTCAAGGGAGGAAATTGCATCAATTGAAAGGCAACTTAGGGTTTTGCCTTTACCACCTATGGCCGACTTGGATAGGGTGCATTTGAAGGTTCATGAAATGCTAGATCAGAAAAAGGATAAAGGGGAAGGCAGTTAATGAGTGGCTACATCGAGATTTGTGCTTCCCTATTATTTTTCCATGCATTGGTCCAAGCTACATTGGAGATCCCAGGCCGACCTGGATGAAGTTCATGCATTTAATGCATATTTTATTTTAATTTGAATTTCTCTTGGCCGGCTTGTTGTGCCTAATTATTATTGTAAAATATTATCTAGGCAGACATGTTTTGGGGTTTTATAAATTTGTCATTTTGCCTCATTTGTAAGGGTTAAGAAGTTTTAGACATAGACAAATAGAGAGCTAGTTAGAGCGAATTAAGTAGAGAAAGTGTTAGCAAGTAGTTGTTCTCAAGCAAAATTGTAACAAAAAGCTGGAATTGTTGCTATAGTGGATAATTTGATGCAAGTAATGACATTGTGATTTGGTGTCATACTTTTGTTTTTCTTATCTTGTATGGTTCTTTTTGTTCTATCTTTAGAATTGCTTTGAGGAGGTTAATATTTATATTAGGTTTGATATAATATTTTTTATGGTTTGATATTTGAAGTGTTGCAGCAATCCCTGGTCCATACTTTTCACAACCAACTGATTGTTAGTTGCTTTGCAGAGTTAGCCTAGACTTTTATATTCATTGTTCTTAGTTCAATTGTGAGGGGTTATTCATTTCAATTGCGATAGGGTTGTTTGAATGAATTTTCATGATTTGAAAATCTTAACACCTTAGAAGATTGCACTATTTCTATAAGATTGTAGATTTATCTGGGTCAAGTAGAGATCAGTTTTGAGGGATTGGTCCATTTTGAGTGTTTTTCATCTGCATTGTTAATCTTAGGTTTAATATTAAGTTTAGAAATCTCTTTGAAACCTTTATTTTTTGTTATTTCTTTGATTACTGGGTTAAATTTAGGATTGAAATATCATCTTATTGTTAGATCTGATAAATTGAGATTCATTATTTTGCTTGGAGTAAGGTCCCATTGTGATTACCAGCATTTTCACATTATCATTGAGTTGTTTATGCATTGTCAAGACCTGACATTAGAGACCTTGGGGTTATCTCTTGAGGCTTGCTAATAGAGATTTACCTTTCAAGTGAGATAGGATATTATATTTTGTTTGAGTTGTTGCTGTGCAGAAAACATCATCAACACTATGGTGAAGATAAAGACATAGAAGCAAAACCCTAAATTCATAAGGAAGGATGCTAAGCATAAGGTTGAGGCGATAAAGAATCAATTGAAGGAGAACAAAAATGAACAAGGTACACTCCCAATTGAATTACCCAAGTATAATCCTGTTGATATGTTTCAATTACTTAGCCAGGTAAAAGTATCTATTCCTTTCCTTGAAATGATGAGAATAGAGGAACATAAGCAGAAAGCAGTAGCCCTTATCAATGGTGCTACTATAGCCTGTAATGATTTAGTGGTGCCCACTTCACCCATAATGAGTGAAAAATATAAGAAAGAAAAGGAAGTTGAGGGAGTTATCATTGAAATTCCCCATATTTTCTTAGGAAATTCAGTCACTACTTGTCTTGATAGAATAGATCCATTTTTTCTCACTTTAATTGTTGGGGAAAATTTTATAAAAGATTGTATTATTGGCTCTAGAGTGCCAAACAACATCATGCCAGCTAAAAGCATGGAAGCATTAGGACTAAAAGTTGATAGCACTCATGGTAAGTTTTATGCTATTGATTCAAGAGAAGTCCCTATTATTGGTGTGATAAATGAACTTCCATACAGATTAGCAGTCCACCCAGATAAATAGTTTAAGATGAGTGTGGTGGTAATGGATATCTAGGTAATTGCACAAAGATGGTTCCCAAAAAGGGGACTTAAGTGGACAACTTTTTTCTGAAATCAAGAAATACTGTCTTTGGACGTGAAATTGAGGATACTTACACTCAAAATTTTGAGATGGAACAAAAAAAAGGATTGAAGTGCTTCGAGTCTACTTTCTAAGCTACTAATTTATTTTTAAAATGGTTAATACTAAGGGGTTCAAATGACAGACGTACACAATTTGGTTTTGTTTTTGTCAGAAAAACATAACATTGAAAATATTTTACGACCCTCGTATGGTGAAGTTTTTTTTAGTATTTTTAAAATCGCTACGGTCAAAAGTTAGGTAACAATATGTAGTTGATGCATGATTTTTTTGATAATTTTTTAATGAATATTTTATTTTTTACTAATTTTTGAAGTGGACACTTCTTGAATAATAGAATTTTGGTCATGATACCCCTACAAAATTTGGAAAATAATTGAATTAAAAAAAAAAAAAATTAGAATGGAGTCTAGTTTCTAAAAATGTAATTTATTTGAAATTTCGATGAACGAATAATTTATA